>RDPX01000451.1:421602-446061 GCA_003991215.1 Morbakka virulenta | reverse complement strand
TTAATAGTAGAAGTAGTAGTAGTAATAGTAGTAGTAGTAGTAGTAGTAGAAGTAGTAGTAGTAGTAGTAGTAGTAGTAGTAGTGGTGGTAGTAGTAGTAGTAATAGTAGTAGTAGTAATAGCAGTAGTAGTAGTAGTAATAAAAGTAGTAGTAGTAGTAGTAGTAGTAATAGTAGTAGTAGTAGTAGTGGCCACACTAACAATAAAAAGTAGAACCAGTCCCTGATTGGTGTCAGATTAACAAAACAGCAATGCAATTGTAAGATAAAAGAAAAAGAAAACATCTTACCAAGGGTTTTAATTCCTCTTGTGGGGAATTTTCATTGGAAGATAATTTATGTTTTAATACTGGGATACGAGATCGCTGTCGTTTAGATTGTGATAATTCCTTTTTTAATTGTTTATAGTTTTCTTTTTCTAGATAGTATGCTGACTCTGAAAATTGAAACAGAAAAATAAAAATCACAACCATTTACAAAGCAGGTATTACACAACTTACATTATACTGTATAAAAAGAGGGCCTGTAAATAAAGACCACTTTACAACAAGATCATTATCAATGAAGCCTTCTCCCCCCCACACACACCACCACCGCCACCCTCTTCACCAGCATATGTCTGTATTTACAGGTCAGATAATTTCTTAAGCTGCCATGAATTACCTTTTTCCTTAAATTTGTATTGTAACAGGTTTTGATTTTTCTTTTGCTTAAAATTAGCAGGCTTTTATGTTTCAGTTCCAACCATGATCTCTTCTTCAAAGATATATTTTGAAACTAGTACACATCAGACTTTTGAACTCAGTCGTCAGGTTATGAATTACAAAAAATTAGTTGGGATTTGGGATACTATGTTTTTACAAAAAAACGTATACCTGGACAATAGCAATCTATTGTACATAACTTTATCATAAAACACAATAGATATAAAAAGTAATAATAATAATTATAATAACAAAGCCGCGTGGGTCTGAAATACCATGTGGCTACTGGGGCAGAATACCCAGCCCCTTGGTTGTAAGGCTAAAATGCACTGAGATATGTTATGAAACTAAGAAGTAAATCATACCGTCTCGTCCGTCGCGCGGGTCAACAAGGGACGCATCCCTCAGGGAGAGACCAGCCTGAGGTCGAAAAGTATATGACTCGGTCTAATTCCTTCTTTGCGAATAATCTGCAAGGTAATCAGAACCAGGATATTCCTAATCCTGAACCTGCAGTGATGCCCAAAATCAAAAGAAACCAGAGTTAGATGGTTTACAGAGGATTATAACAATGTTCTAAGAGCATCTTATATGGCTCAAAAGAACCCTAATGAGAAACTTGACTGAACAAACCTTCTCACAATGGAGAAAATAGAAAAAGAAATCATGCAAAACATCGATGCTAATAAACTTGCTACTGTACGTCGATATATTTTTAGAAATAAGCAGCTGAATGATGCGCGATTTGATCTAATNTGACTCGGTCTAATTCCTTCTTTGCAAATAATCTGCAAGGTAATCAGAACCAGGATATTCCTAATCCTGAACCTGCAGTGATGCCCAAAATCAAAAGAAACCAGAGTTAGATGGTTTACAGAGGATTATAACAATGTTCTAAGAGCATCTTATATGGCTCAAAAGAACCCTAATGAGAAACTTGACTGAACAAACCTTCTCACAATGGAGAAAATAGAAAAAGAAATCATGCAAAACATCGATGCTAATAAACTTGCTACTGTACGTCGATATATTTTTAGAAATAAGCAGCTGAATGATGCGCGATTTGATCTAATACGGAATGAAATTCGAAATGAAACTACTGAAGAGCCTGAGGTTGATATTGGACATGAAAATCGAGAATCTATAGTTGAACTTGTAAATTTAACAAATGAACAGATTGAGAATAGAATAAGTGAAGTGAGAGAAGGAACTAATGAAGAAATAGATAGAAGTATACACATGGTTGTGGTTGTTGATGATTTCTTTGAAAAAATTTTAGAAAAGATACAGGCTGCCCGTGAAGACATAATACGTGAGCTTGCTATCACTGAACAGACTGAGATGAAAAAGAGGAACTCAATGCCTAAGCTAACATTCTCTTCAAAAACAAACCTTTCTATTAAGCTTTATAACGTTGCTGTAAGCGAGATAGTTAATGAAACCCAGAAGGATTGAACCTCCATCAACAATCTAATATACTCAACAGGAAAAGCTGCCACCAAAAGCCAGGTATGAAAACAAAAGTGAACAAATTGAAGCATGTTAGTACGGAACCGAACTGGAAAATGAAAATAAAGAAGGAAACAGAGTCTCTGCCGGCAGAGATATTACTTCCTTATGAATTAACGAAAGGAATAAAAGTGAAAACTAGGAAAAGCAGGAGAGGTAAGAGGAAATAAAATATAACTGATAAAGTCTCTAAAGAAACAACCAAGAAAGTCTTAAAACAAAATATACAAATGAAAGCGCAGCGATTGAGAAGATTTGATAAACGAAGTAAATTGTAAAGACAGAACAAGATCTTCAAAATTGATGCAAATAAGTTCTATAGGAAAATTGGAAAGAGTAAGAGGTAAAGGAGCCACCTAAGAGCAAGGACGTCGAGGAGTTTTGGAATGGTATCTGGGCTAAGGAAAAACAACAACAACAATCAGGAAGCTACTCGGATAGGCAGAAAGGAGGAAAGGATGAGTGAGGTCAAAGAGCAACAGTGCAGAGCAACCGCAGAAATGGAAATACCCAGGATTAGATAAGATCCCAAATTTTTGGCTAAACTCTCTATGTGAAATACATGAACACATAACGGCATCTTTAAATGAAATCCTCACTACAACCGAAGCCTTACAAAATTGAGTAACGCAAGGCAACACATATCCTCTCCCGAAATCAGTTGACACTAAGAACCCGAAAAACTATCGCCTATTACGTTCTTGATCACAACCTTTAAAATGTTAACATCTGTAATCACAGACAAATGTAAACTGTCCTTGAGCAAAACTTGATTCTTCCTCAGGAACAGAAAGACTGCAAAAGGAACTCATATGGATGCAAGGATCAACTTCTAATCAACAAACTGATTTTAGGGGACTGCAGGAGAAAAAGTAAGAACTTTTGCACAGCGTAGATTGCCTATCGCAAAGGTTTTGTCCGTGTTCCGCATGATTGGATTATTTAAAGCCTCTAATTCTTAAAGAAAAGTATGTCAAAGTGGAACACCTTTCTTTTCCTCTCCCAGGACGCAGGGACTACTACATCTAACTCAATAAAAATCAAACGTGGTATCTTCCAAGGGGATTCTCTTTCACCACTTCTCTTCTGCATACAGCTTATCCCCTTGTCTAACGAACCGAATAACCAACGGTTTGGATACACGGTCTAAGACAAGGAAATTAACCACCTATTCTATATAAATGACGTGAAATTTTTCGCAAAAAGTGATCAACAATTAGGATTGCTAATTACCGCGAAGCAGTTCAGTAATGGCATTTGCATGGAACTCGGCGTAAATAATTACACAAAAGCTACATTCTCACGAGGAAGACTAGCAAAATCCTCGCCCATATATCTTGACCCAGACACGAAAATAACAGAACTTAATCCTGAGGAAATGTACAAATAATTAGGACTTAATGAAAGCGACGGGATTAATCATGCTGAAATGAAGGAGAAAATGAGAAAACGTGAGGAATACTACCGAATAGTTAGATTAGTGCTTAAGACAGAGCTTAACTCAAAAAACAGAGTTGAGGCAATAAAACACTCTTGCCGTACCAGTTGTGCATTACAGCTCTAACATAATAAAATGGAATCCTCCTGACATAAAACGTATGGATTGTAAAGCTATTGACATCAAGTGGTATGTGTCTCTATTTGCCTAGAAACGAAGAGGGACGTGGACTCATACAACTTGAAATGTGTTATAAAACAAAAAATGATTTGATGTTAAAACCAGTAAGTGGATATGAAAGGAGTAAAAGACTGCATTAGGTGTAAAAATAATTTTAAAAAATGGACATAAAGCCACAGTAACTGCGAAAAAAGTTAACATGAATGCTAAAAGGAAAGCACAGAAACAGCTTGTCGATTGTTGGAGCAAGAAAGCTCTGCACGGGCAGTATCCTCCCTGAGGCAAAGACGTTAATGTAGATCAAGATACAATCCATTACTATACTTACCATGAAGCTTCCTAGAGTGGGGAAGGATACCTCTTCGCCATAAAGTCGACGATTTTAGAAAATTAATCAAAATAGGAGAGATTTTAAACAGTTCCAAACAACGTAAGATCCAAGTGTAGGGCACACTATCAAACGCCTTTTTATAGTCTATCCATGCCGTACTAAATGTTTGACTTAGCATTTTCTTATATCATTTTATTATCAATAGCTGGTCTTTAAAGCCGTCAGAACGTTTCCGGCAACCCTTTTGTTCAACTTGCCAGTGTAAATTCTTTCGGTAAGAATAGAACTTAACAGTTTATATGATGCTGTTAGCTTTAGTTCTTAGGTTGACCAGCATCGTTATTTTTAGCATGCAGGTACGTTTTGCCGAGACAGAACCATTCAGGTGTTGTTTCTGGTTCTGTTAATATTCGGTTAAAGTTGTGAGCTCTTTTCTTTTCCGCTGCATGGAGAGTATCGAGCCAAAAGTTGGGGATTTGATCGATAACTGGAGATTTGCTCTTGTAAGATTTCTTGACAGCCTTTACAATTTCTTCAGCAGTCAAGTTGCCCCATGTTTGTTCGGGAATGTCTTTAGTGGAATTTTGTAGATGTTCCAACCACACAGCATTTTCACTAAACACTTTGTCATTTCCTCAGATGTGTTATTCTAAAAACTACAAAACCTCTTCTTCTGGTGATATTTCATCCACACAGATTTTAGATTTACCAATGTCACAATAAAACTTTTTGGTATCAATATTTTGTATTACCCATAAAACTTATTGCCTTTAACGAACCTGCATAAACGTTGGGCCTTAACTGGGGACTTAACTTCTGTTTTAGCTCTTCCTTATTGGCGGTAATTTGGTTTTTGTTTTCAATTATATATT
The DNA here is from genome assembly GCA_003991215.1 of Morbakka virulenta. Lineage (NCBI taxonomy): Eukaryota > Metazoa > Cnidaria > Cubozoa > Carybdeida > Carukiidae > Morbakka > Morbakka virulenta. Next base: position 441,029 of record RDPX01000451.1, on the reverse strand, counting down.
TTCTAGCTACTTTTCTTGCTAACTTGCAAGATCTTAATTTCTTTCTCTTTTTTTCACTTCTTTTAATACAGAGATTTTTTTTCGGTACTCCTCAATTACCTTATCAATTCTCACCTGCCAATTATTCGGTTTCTTGGCGTTAGTTATTTTTCGTCTGGTCTTAACATCACATTTTTGTTGAAGTACTTTATCCGTTGCGTAAATAACTTTGAATATATTAATAGAATAATTGATGTAGAGCAATATTTCCTAGCTCGAACATATGTTTGAATTTGAAAGAGTGACGAATCTTAAGAAGTGGGTCCCTGTCGTTAATATCAGTGTGCTGTTTTTTTGAAAATTTCTCCGATATGTCTGTTCTCATTGCCTCCAATTCTTCTGGATTTATTTCCTGCAATTATTTACTATTATTATTATTTATTATTATTATTATTATTATTATTATTGTTGTTGCTTTTGTCCTTTTTGTTTTTAACCATTTTCAGATGGAATGTATTCAGTAGTCATCGTCTGAAGCGGATGACGTTTATGTTCACTCTCCACTAAAACAATCCCTGAGGTATTGCTGCTTCTCAGTGTTTGATCTTTCTTGTGATTATTCCATTATAGACATTATTCTGTAGTTTATCTGGCCTGTGCTTAAAGATACTTAATCATACTTTAAAGGATATTTAAATCTTTCTTGCAGAACGTATGCATGTTGGTGAGTGAACTATAAAAATGAGTAAATATGCCGTGTCATATCAATCGCAAGTCCTTGTTATTGCATTTGCTACCTTAACTTTAGTGTTTTCTATGAGGTACCACACCAGTGGCATAGCCATGTTTAACCGTAGACACGTGCTATTATAGCTGTCCACGTTTACTTTGAGACATCTAGAACCGCGTGATGTGTCTCAGTTTCTTCACTAGTAATTTTAGTATAACAACAGGTACTAATGAGGCCAATTTAGGGATCGTATGATGCTGCCTGTAGCCCTCTCATTGGCTCAGGATATCAGCCCATCACGAGTTCATCTCGCACCCTGATTAACAGCAGAGTTTATAAATACGATCGCCTCATTAGTATTCCTCAGTCGAAGTACTTAGCTTCCGAGATCAACAAGCCTTTGTTGCTACCTCTTTTGTACAGAAAATATATTTTGAAGTTTACCAGACGTCTTTCGTATTCCTTGTCCGTGGAATTAAAAAGAGCCTCCGGTCACACATGAGTCTTCCACAGAGTTAACGGGCGTGAAAACGGAGTAAAAATTCTGCAAAAGACATTCCATTCCAATTGACAAAACTATCTGTGCATTGTTTTTGTTCCCATCTTTTCCAGTTCCTTTCGTAATCTGTTTACGCCCAACAAGGGTTGATAGCCCACTTGATATTGTGACGTAGCTAATTCACTTCGGTTAGTTTGTTTTAATAGAAAAAAAGATGTCGTTCAACAACCTTCCAGACTCCGTCGTTGGTGGTATTGTTTGTATACTTTGTGTACAAGAGTTTTCTACAGCATCTGGTTTTTCACTGTTTACACTTGACATGTATATATTCACACTGTGATATCTAGAGTAGGCAGATGCCTTTCCCTCTCTGTTGTGACGATGCTATTGGCTTCCATACATGATATACATGTATTATCTATTTATTTATTTGAGTTAAAATTATATATCAATATTTCTGATTAAAAAGTACATAATTCTGAGTTTCTTGCTCACGCATTCATCAGAAATATTGAAATACAATTTTAACTCAGATTAGCTCTATTTTAGTAAATATTGAATACTCTCCAATTATATTTGTTTATCTGTTGATGAGATGTAATATTTATTTATTTATTTGCTTAAGAATATCTAAATAGGATACATTGCTTCAGTTTCTATAATTTATGCTACTGCTATTAATACAGATGCAGTAAAATAACTGTAAAAAATAAAAAAGCATAAAAATCAACAAAGAAACTAATAGAAGCTATAAGACTATAAAACGTAGTTTGACGTCACAGTTGATGTAAGAACCTCCTCCCCCCCAACCCTCCCAGAAGAAATACTACGATAAAGTCCGGTATTGACCAAGCAAAGTTTGCACTGAAATGGTTTTTACTTCAAGGCCTGCAAAGGGCTTACCTCTTATTTTGTTCTTACTTTTTAGTTTCTGCTCTGTGCCATGATATTGGTATTTTTGAGCTAGTTTCCATCTCAAAATTTCATGATAATGGATAAAATAGCCATGCCGGCTCTGAAAACCTGCCTTTACCTTGAGAACAAAACAAAAACACAAATCTGTTTTTGTTTTGTTCTCAAATTCTGGCAGTGCTTATGTGACATTCCTATAGGCCGTTATATTCCACCGAGGAATAATTAGTACATAGTTGAGAAAATAGATGTATGGTTGGAGATAGGGGTTGTATTTGCTTTTTTTAAAATTACATTTTCCTTTATAATTGGTATTTTTTGAATGAGATTTATTATAATATAAATAAAAGTCATTTCTCAGCCTTCTTATCTCACTTCTGTAACCATTATTTGTATCATTTGTTCTGGTTTTATTCTGTTTTTGATTATTTTATTATCGGTGAACATTATTGAATTTTGTTAGCATCTTTTAAACTCTTTTTTTTTATCTCCAGATTGTAAATGTCCTTTTTTTTTGTTTCTTTGCTGAATGTATTACATGACTACACTTACACAAAGTTTGCATGGTATCCACGCACAAAGCGGTGTTTGCAAAGAAGATACTAATCCGATAAAAAGTGTGGAGAAAGATAGGATTTTCTCACTTTGTCAATGCGTATTTAGATATCTAAGCAGCTCACAGTGCGATGTCAAATTCAAAACGTTCTATTCATTTCATAATCGTCTTTGCATAAAGCAACTGATGTCAACATGTACTTAGTCAGTCTTTTTTTATACTGACTGTCAAAAAAAATTAGATTCAGTTCAATTCAAGTTATGAATTAATACTATTAAAAATAATAACAAAAATGACCAATAATCAAAAGTGATTGGTTGGAAACCTTTAAACAAAGTTCCATTTGCAAAAAACTAATGAAAAGCCATTTTTTCTCTAAGAAACAGAGGAGAAAAAATGCAAAATATCTGCCGCAAAATACGTGGCATTTCTATAATATTCTTTGTGTATAATTGTAAATTCTGATACATTCCGACATCAAAAGGTTTATCTTTTTTTTTGAAAACGCTTGAAAATAATCAGAATGAATAAATGATACAAATCAAGTGTACATCATGTGAAACACTCTTTCGCTCTATTTCTCTTAATTTGAAAAATACGTCTTTCATGTATTGTGTTGTTGGCTTAAAAATACGTAATTTACATTAATTTTAAAAGGCTAATGACAAAGGGTAAATAGAGTAAACACAATAGAGACCCCCCCTCCCTCCCTCAAAAAGAAGGTAATATAAAATAATGCTCTTGCTGCAATACCAGAAAAGTGAAATTTCTGTTCTGTTTCTAAAGATGTAACGAGATTAGTTTGAAGAAGACAAAGTTAAACCAAGCATGACGTCATCGTAAGACGATGTGTATAAACAGTCACATGACAACACATGCGAGTCAATCATGAACATATCCTTATGACGTGAATTTTTCCAATGTTACAGTATTAAAGTGATTATTTTTATCTTGCATATATTTCTAGTAAGGTTTATAAAGCGTAAACAATTCAAGGAATGACTAAGGGTTATTGAAACAAAATTGCTTTAACTTCAAGAGGACTTTGCTATTTTTTGTTTACGAGATTACTGCAAAGCTGGTCGGCAAAATCTTGAAATTATTGAACACAATTAAAAGAGATTATGGATTGAAAAAAACATGATTTGAGTACTCAAAATACTTTTAGCAGCTATCAAGTGTCTTACTTGTAATAATATCTTATACAAAATAAGATTTAATGACATAAAGCACTTTATAAGTAGATAGGGCTAAGTTTAAATACCAACTGAGACTAAAAACGCAAAAACCTGCTGAGAATATCAAGTACTTCACCAAAATTCCTGAGATTCTTCAAAACATTGAAGGGTAAAGATTGAATTGGTACAAAAACCCCAGCCATATGACAGAATGGTAGAAAATAAAAAAATGGTAAATGTGTTAAGAGGATTGCTTCTCTTCGTCGATTGCAAAGGTCTGCTTTTCAAAAAAACCATTTCTTTTCAAGTTTGCTATTCGCCAATGTCGGGTTTAATCTTCAACTAAAATGTTTACTCGACTTCACGAACATTACCAAACAAGAATAAAATTTCGATTACACTGGTAAACAAAGAAATATTTTTTTCTCTGACATGGAATTTAAGAACAGTTAAAGACTAATTTGAGGGTGCTGAATTCAAATCTGATCTTAGATTTTCTCCATCACATCAAGTTTTTGTGCTATACATATTTATACTTTTTCATGGATTTTTAAGAAAATAATATCCTATCAAATAGTGTGGCAAAAATAAGGCCGGATTATATGGTTCATGTTGGTAAATTTACTTTTCATTCAGTCTCCCAATAACCCGAAGAACATTTTTGTTTTCTTAGAACATGCATAACATAACCATTTCTTATGATACGAAAGTAAACAAATAGATTTCAACTTAAGTAAGTAAGTAAGTAAGTTTTTATTTGCCACAAATATAAAATGAAAAATGTTTACAAATGTTAAAAAAAAAAAAAAAAAGAAAGGCCTAGAAAGTCAATAAATTACAATTTAAAGTTAATTTACAAACTTTTGTATAAATTAATACTAAAAAGAATGTTGCATAAAAATATTACAATTTGAGTTAAAATAAAAATAATTACAGGTCACCCCTAATTGAAGTGGCAGGGATAACATTAAAAGGTCAAACCGACCTTATTTCCATAATGGTCCCTTAAGAGGTGATTTTTTAATTGAAAAAAAAAGGGAGATAAAATTTTAAAATATAAATGTGTTTTAAAATGAGATGTCCTTTTAGAATACCTGGCTCTTTATGAGAGTGAAAACATGAGTTGTCAGTAGTAGATATATATACTGTCTTCTTCTTTCTGTATATTTTGAAAATAGTATTCTTTGGTCTGGTGTTTAAAAGTGTTGACATTGTTAGTAGATTTTAATTCAGATGATAGGTTATTCCATATTTTTGGCCCTAGGTAAGATAGGCATTTTTGGCCTGTGTTGCTTTTATGAGATGGGATATGTAATTTAAACTTTGACCTTCGTGTAACACAACTCTGGTTGACTGGGTGGAATATTTTATCATAATAAACTGGAGCAGTTCCTTTAAAAAATTTCAATATCTTTACACTAATATTTTGATTTACTCTGTGCTTTGTGGGGAGCCAATTTATCTCTTTAAATTCAGTAGCACCAACATGGGCTGTGTTTTTTAAATTCAGATAAAAGCGAATGCATTTGTTTTGTGCAGACTTACACAATACTCTTCTGCAGGCAGTGTTTTTTTATTGATTTTATCACTAAATTTAGTTATTTATTGTTATTATTCTGCTGGGGTTTTTTTGGTAAAACAATCCCTAAGGTGTTGGAGGTTGGGTAGAAATTCAAGGAATAACTCAGGTAGCAAACAACTTTTTTCTTGTCTGCAGGATGTGTTACTGACCTAACAATGGCCTCTACATTTCACCGAAGACAGTGCTCAAGTGATCCAAATATATTTTGCTACACCTGTGGAGGTTTACTTTGAAGAATCAGAGGCGCAACATTACTGACTTTGTTAAGAGTGTGTATCTGGCTTACTTCAAAGTACCACTGGGAGACCAAGACAAGCATTGGGCTCCTCACAAAATGTGCAAAACTTGTGTTGAGACCTTGAGATCATAGTCTCAAGGAAAGAATTCAAAACTCAAGTTTGGCGTGTCTGTTGTTTGGAGAGAACCAAAAAATCATTTAGATGACTGCTATTTCTTCCTTGTCAATGTAAAAGGTTTCAATAAGAAAAACAAGCAATATTTGCAATACCCAAGTATCCCCTCAGCTATTCGACCAGTTGCAATAGTGAAGAAATACCTGTACCAATATTTACTGAGCTTCCGAAAATCGATGACACAGATCTTTAGGGTTTGAAAATGGTCAACATTCTATTAGGTCAGCAAGGAAGGTACACAAAATACCCCTGTTTCCTGTGTTACTGGGGTAGTAGAGCTTAAGCAGAGCATTGGGTGAAGAATGAATGACCTCAGCGACAGAGCTGGGCATCTGGCGATAAAAATATCATCAATGATCCTCTGGTGGATAGGAAGAACATTGTTTTTCCTCCCTTGCACATAAAACTTGAGTGATGAAACAGTTCGTCAAAGCTCTTGATCACAGTGGTGAATGTTTCAGCTAGATATGTTCAACTTTTCCTGGTCTAAGTGAGAAAGTCTAAGAAAAAAAGGCTGGTATATTTGATGGACCCTAAATTAGAGAGATCCAGACTTCATCACATCCATGAATGAGCTAGAAGGAAGAGGTTGGAAAGCATTTTGTAATGTGGTACAGAATTTTCCAGGGAACAAGAAAGCAGACAACCATGAAGAGATTACGGAAGAACTACTAATGAGCCTGCGAGATCTTGGATGTAGAACGAGTATCAAATAAGTATCACTATTTACACAGCCATTTGGCCAATTTTCCGGAGAATCTTGGGGATGTGAGTGAGAAACAAGGGGAGAGTTTTCATCAAGACATTAAAACAATGGAAGAACGGTATCAAGGCCGATGGGACTCACACATGATGGCGGATTTTTTGCTGGAGCTTGATGAGAGACAACCCAGAAGCTGTACATCAGAGATCAGTTAAGAAAAAAAAAGTTCAGATAACTGCTATTGGATACTGATCTGTGTTCCATAAATATACATCTATATATATTTTTCTATTTTCTATTTTCTTTCTGTCATTCTATTTGCGTTGCTGTACATCAACTTAGTAATATTTGTTATTACTTGATTATTAATATACAAAACGTAGTACAAAATATAACGTTTTTATTATGAAACCTTCGATATAGCTATATGTTGATGAGTAATTTTCATCAAAAATTGAAAAATTGCATAGCTCAAAATCCTGATGTGATAGGCAAAAACGGAGTTCATATTCGTAATCAGCAACCCAAATTTAATTAGAATTCATTTAAAAACCCTTTGCCAGAAAAATCGTGTTGAGCTGTGTTATAATTCATGTTAACTTCCATGCGAATCATTACATCTCACACACCCAAAAACCATCCCTTTATTAAATTGTTGGTTAAATTAATTAGGATAGACAGAAAAAAAGTCATTACCTAATTCTTTCAGCTTTTTGGTAAGGTATTCTGCTAGTGCTTTGTAATCAATCTAGGAGATATCAAAATCATAACAACTCCATTAAAAACTTTAAACCAAATGCAATACGTAACAATATGAATACAGCATTCAAAAGTCACTTTTTGGTCAGAAGGGTACATAAGAAAGGCAAATAAACCTTTAATTGTACAGATAGATTTCATACAATCCACTGATTAAAAATACAAAGGTTTTTATTTCGCTTCCATCTTTCTTTGATATCTTAAAATTCGACTAAATCAAATATTACTTCGTGATTTCTAAATAACCATAAGCCAATATCGAAAAATTATACCACAAAGGACAAGTGAACGTTGGAAGTACCAAAATATGGAAGTTAATGAGTGGATGGTGGTAATTAACCATCTATTTATCAATAAAAGTTATTTATCTATTTACTTAGTTATTTAAATAATTTGATATTCAAAAAACGTGTATCAGCTTACATTTGCTTTTTACATATTTTATATTTTATTAAATATTCCCTTAATTTATATAAAACTAAGGTATCAAAATGCCATTAATCTGTTTACAAGTCCTATTTCATAAATGTACATTTTTATTTTCATAATTCTTAATGATTTCGGTTTAATTTATGATGTTCTTTTGCAGAATAATTGCCACAGTCATTGAGGCCTTAAAATCTAATTGTTATTTCAACATGCAGTTATTCTTGACAAGAATAGGATACCTTCAAAAACAAGAAACAATGTAATTCTGAAAAAACGATCTAATCTAATGGCTTCCTTGGTCAAAATTAAACGTTCCCAAAAAACTTTGCTTATTGTAGGGGTTTTTCAGCAATCCAAAAAGACTCGATGAATATGTGTTTGTCGAAATCTGTTACACACTACCACATCCTGCAGCATAATATGGTATTATATTACAAATCCATTTTCTAATGATGTTTTACAATATCAATCAAAAAAGGTAACTCATGAGATTATTAGCTGACTGTTGAAGTTTGATATCGACTGTGGTCTCATTTTCATCATTTCGCCATTTCCACATTAACAGTCATCATCATCATCATCATCANATTCGACTAAATCAAATATTACTTCGTGATTTCTAAATAACCATAAGCCAATATCGAAAAATTATACCACAAAGGACAAGTGAACGTTGGAAGTACCAAAATATGGAAGTTAATGAGTGGATGGTGGTAATTAACCATCTATTTATCAATAAAAGTTATTTATCTATTTACTTAGTTATTTAAATAATTTGATATTCAAAAAACGTGTATCAGCTTACATTTGCTTTTTACATATTTTATATTTTATTAAATATTCCCTTAATTTATATAAAACTAAGGTATCAAAATGCCATTAATCTGTTTACAAGTCCTATTTCATAAATGTACATTTTTATTTTCATAATTCTTAATGATTTCGGTTTTATTTATGATGTTCTTTTGCAGAATAATTGCCACAGTCATTGAGGCCTTAAAATCTAATTGTTATTTCAACATGCAGTTATTCTTGACAAGAATAGGATACCTTCAAAAACAAGAAACAATGTAATTCTGAAAAAAAGATCTAATCTAATGGCTTCCTTGGTCAAAATTAAACGTTCCCAAAAAACTTTGCTTATTGTAGGGGTTTTTCAGCAATCCAAAAAGACTCGATGAATATGTGTTTGTCGAAGTCTGTTACACACTACCACATCCTGCAGCATAATATGGTATTATATTACAAATCCATTTTCTAATGATGTTTTACAATATCAATCAAAAAAGGTAACTCATGAGATTATTAGCTGACTGTTGAAGTTTGATATCGACTGTGGTCTCATTTTCATCATTTCGCCATTTCCACATAAACAGTCATCATCATCATCATCATCATCATCATATTCGGTTTAACGTCCGTTTTACATGCTAGCATGTGTTGGACGCTAAACAATGTCAAGTGGAAGATCATTGTAAACATTTGGAGACTCACTGCTGAAGCATTTTATTTATCCCCAACAAAAATCATGAGAAAGGAACAGAAATCATTAAAAATTTCAATAGAACTCATAAAATGACCTACAAATTTGATATTTAAGTAGCTTGATTTAATTTGTCTCATTAGTGTTTTGTATTTGATTCAAAGTTTGCTTCGAGTCCAATGATCAACTCAGCTTAAAAGTGTTGCAATACCTAAAATAATAGTTAAATCAGTAGCAACTAGCTTACTTATAATCTCATTCTCTTCATTTTTGCTGCAACCCCTTGAAAAACAGATGACAGCAGTGGCAATTTCTGTTGCATCTCATTCATATTATTACGTTTATTATGTTCAAGAAAGCTGCCAAGTGTTTATTGGTCCGTGCACCCATTGGCAGATATAGGTAGATTCGATTGGAAGAGAAAAGGAGGCTGGGGCTTAATTAGTATCGAGAATGGCATTTCTATAGAAGAGAATAGCCATGGATATTATAGAAACATGAAACAAGAACATCTACTGCAAAGAAAATATCATCAAAGAGAGAGAAAGGCCTATCAAAAAGAAGAGAACGGACACTGAAAACAGAAAAGAAAGGTTGGGATGAAAACCACTGCACTTTGCCTACTTCAACGAAATAAAAGATCTAAAAGGAAAGTTGAAGGTGGCTTGCGAGTAGATGTCTTAAAAAGGAGACAGAAGGATTGAGTATGGCAGGTCAAGTTCAAGCACTCAGAACAAACTGGGCATCGGTAATGATAGATAAATGCAAGGATCGGCAAAGTGTAGAGGGGAAAGAAATAAGACTTTACACTACATTGTCTCAGAGCGTAAAAAACTGGCACAAAATGGATACAAGAAATAGTGTCATGATATAATGGCTACTTTCATACGTTGACATCTGTGCCACAAGTTTGGAATTTCTTGCTGATGAAAGAGTTAGGAACACTTTGTAGATAGCACAATTGTTGTAGTAGAAAATGAAGCAGTTAAACTTGTATGGGACGTTGGGGTGCAAATTGAGTCTAAAATCGAATATAACAGGTCAGATATAGTTGTCATTAATAAAGAGACAAACGTGTTATATAATAGACGTGGCATGTCCCTTCCTCACAAGAATCGAGGAAAATGAAATGGAAAAGAAAGGTGGTTACTGCGATCGGAAGTATGAAATATTCAAATTCCATAATGATAAAGTCAATAAAGTTTTTATCATTGTAATCGAAGCGTTGAGATCAGTGACCCAAAGTTTCATAGGTTACCTACAGCAGCTGAAGGTCCGAGGTTCTAATGGAAGTAGTGCAAAGAACCTCCATTCTGGGATCAGAAAACACACTGTGGAAAGTTATAGACACAAAGTAAAAAATAGGAGATAACAACAAGATGAGAATAATTGAATAGTTGAGCCTTACCTGGTAAAGCTACGGGAATTAACGGGTTGGTAGGATGTAACCACTAATTTACAACGGCACTGTAAATTAGTAATAATAATAATAATAATAATAATAATAATAATAATAATGATAATAATAATAACTGTCTTTGGTATTGACATTAAACTGAATCCGGTTGTGGAGTTTCAACGTGGGCGAATGAGGTTACCCTTTGGCACAACTACCTCCAGGTCACCCTTAGGCAAGGTGTAGTACCTGTTAGCCTACCCCGATACCTTGAAATACTAGGTTGGTACCCAACGTTTGAGACGCAATGAAAAACGCAGCAATTTCTACAGACAGAATAAAGTTTTTCAAAGTGATGCTAAGAAATTTTACATAGAATTAGGGAAAAAACAAGAACCAGTTGTAGAGGTCCCAAGTCAAAACGCTATTGAAAATTCTTGGAATGAAATCTGGGGAGAGGAGAAAGGGTTTAACAAGACTGCTGATTTCGTCTCAAATACAGAAGCAAACAATGCAAATGCCAATGAACAAGAGTGGGATGGTATAACTATGGTAAAACTGAAGTCAGCACTAACAAAATTACAAAAGTGGAAATCACCTGGGTTAGACTAGGTGCCAAATTTCTGGTTAAATGCTTTAACATCAACGCATGTCCTTCTTACTGAACTTTTTAATAAATTACTTCATCATCCAGAAGGAACTCCGAGTTGGTTATACGAGGGCACAACTTACTTACTTTCTAAATGCAGTGAAACAGGGGATCCCAAGAACTACAGGCCTATAACATGTCTTTCAAGAACACACAAAATACTGACCTCGATTATCTCTGAAAGGAATTATAAACGTTTCGAGGAAAATAATTTGTTGTTATTAGAGCAGAAAGGTTGTAGAAAGGGCTCTTAAGGGTGTAAGGACCAGTTATTAACTAACAAAATGCTTTTGGAGAATTGTATTGGTAGCAAGAGGAACATGAGCTGTGCGTGAATAGACTGTAAGAAGGCCTTCTATAGCGTCCCGCACAACCGGATTTTACGATCGCTTGACCTATTACCTATAGTTATAACATCATTAATTAGAATCTCAGTGAGATTAAAAAACTTAATACTAAGTTGAGAAAAGTGCTAACAACATATAACATGCGTCACCCAAAAGCTAATATAGACCACCTGTACGTTCCCAGAAAGGAGGTAGGGATAGGATGAGGATAGGCCTCACTCAACTAGAACTTGCCTTTAAAACCTCGACTATTGGACTCCTTAGATACCTAAACCCTACAGAAGACTGGATGCGTAAGCTAGTATAGAGGCATTACGAAAGGAAAAATATGCACTATATTACTAATGAAGTAAGAAAGTTTGCGAGGGAATTGGAAATAGACTTGTCAACTGAAGATGTGGGAAAAGAAGAGGGAGAAAAAGTAACAGAGAACACGCGTAAGTTGAAAGCTTTAGCTAAAGCGAAGGGAAAGAAAGCAACCAGCGAGGCTGGGAAAAATAAACCGCTTTATGGAAAGTATGCGCATCGTAGCCTAAAACCTGATCTAAATTTATATGGTACCCATATGTGGCAAAGTAGTGCGGGACTCAAAGGGGAAACAGAGGGATTTATCATGGCAGCAGAAGACCAAAGTCTGCGAACAAAAAACTACGAGGCAAATGTGTTACGGAATGGGGCAGATCCGAAGTGTAGAATATGTGGAGAAAATACTGAGACAATTGATCACCTTATATCTGGTTGGCAAATTTTGGCACCGAACGAGTACACAAATAGACACAACCGCGTTGGTCAATATATCCATTGGATAGTTTGTAAATTCTATGATATAGAAGTTGATGACACAAGGTACGAACACAAACCACTCCCAGTAATCGATTCGTCAAAAATGAACATTCTTTGGGATTTCTCAATAAGGACAGACCGAACAATTCAAGCCAACAGACCAGACATTGTCATGAAGGATAAGTTGAGTAAACAATGCCAGCTGATTAATATGAGTGTCCCGTCCGATAGTAGCATTTCGGCTAAAGAGTTTGAAAAACTATCAAATACAAAGACTTAGAGATCGAAGTTGGCCGAATGTGGAACATGAGAGCAAAGACAATCCCAGTTATTGTGGGCGCTCTAGGTATGTTAAAGGAAGGGACAGATACGTATATCAAACAGATACCGGGAAATATACAGCTGCCGAAAATTCAGAAAATAGTTTTAAATAGTACGGCGCATATCCTCAGAAGAACACTCTCCCTTTAGAACTTAGTAGAAAGGAATGTATGTTATAAAATAAAATAAAGAAAAAAAATCAAAGAAAAAAAATTGTGAAATTTAAACAAATTTTAAAAAAATCATACACAAACGACCAAATACCTCAGGCTTTGGGTAATAGCCCGGTGATTAGTAGTTCTAAAACTTTGCACAATATAAAGAAAAGAAATCAAAACATAATAATAATAATTTGACATTAAACTGCATTTCATGGTGGGGTTTCGACATCGGAGAATTAGGTTACCCTTTGCAGCAAGTACTTCCAGGTCACCCTTGAGCAAGGTTTAATACAAGTTTGCTCTCAGCGAGATCAAGAAATACTGGGATGGCATCCGACGGGGGCTAGTCTTCCTTCTAAATTGAGGGAATTCTTTAGCTTTGGCTGGCAACCCCTCTTGTGATGGTGTCACGATAAAAACAACAGTGGTTGTGCGCCTTAAAACACAACTTCTCTTGCGTGGAATCTCAAACCAAATAGTTGAAAACAATGGTGTGAATGAGGCTGGAACTTCATGTGAAGGTCCTTTGCTGGCAGGTGTCCCCCGGTTCGACAGTGGGGCCCTGGTCATCATCCTGTGACCGTCAGAACAAAGTGGTCTAAAGAAGTGAACAAGTTTATGATGGATTTTTTAAGGAGAAAACCTTTTGATATGGACGGTAAAAGAATTCGAAGATACCGCCACAGATTGATGCATGAGTGGAGAGAAGGTGGAGTTTTTATTGTTTAAGAACAAAGACTGTGCTACCAAGCTGGAGCTATGAGAAAAAAATGGATGGCTACAGGAGTTGGAATTAAAAGGTGTTCGGATAATGATTAATGCAGATAATAATGAGGAGAACGAGACCGTTGTAGAAGCTAAACTAGGGCAATTCGAAAATGTCGAAAATGGACCTGATGAGGGAACTGATCATATCTTGCGTGAAGCATAGGAGGATATTGGTGATTCGATTCCGAATGTTAAAACACTGGACGAGGAAGCCCAACTGATCACTGTTCAACTGCAGGGAATTATTATTGAAGGCAGATGTACTATTGGTGTCTCTTTTAAGAAAGCTGATATAAAGAGTTTGAATCTACTTAAGGCCAGAGTAAACAGGGAATTGAGCTCATTAAAACTACAAATGTAACCCAAACAAACAATCTAATCAAACCGTACAAAGAAGGGAAAAAATAACCTTTGTTGAAGAAATGCGTTGAAAATGATATAAAACTGCTGAAAAAGAATGTTTGCTTTCTAGAAAGATTGAAAAAGGAGAAGGTTCGAGATCGCCGAGAGGTCAAAGCTAAATTTGTGAAGGAAAGGGTTAACAACTATGAATAAAGAAATAAAGCAAAGAATCCTCGCCAAAGCTGCTAAAATCATTAGATACGAGCAAAGAATAGAGCAGTATAATATAAATAGATTGTTTGATATTGATCAAACGAAAGTCTACAATCAGTTAAATGGTCATATCCCAAATGCTGAGGAAAGTAAGACCTTCTGGAGTGAGATATAGAGTGTAGAGAAAGAGCATAATAAGGAAGTTGATTGGTTGAAGGTAATGAAAGGAGAAGTGAGGAAGGTGAAGCAGGTAAATATATTGATTGATGAGAACAAAGTCAATAACCAATGCAAAAAGATGCCCAACTTGAAAGTACCGGGACTCGAGCTATTCTGAAATCTTTATTATTAACATTTTTACAAATGACTTTTCCATATTTACTTGTGAATTCAGAGTAAACCGTATTATTAATCAATCTAGAATTCCTGGTCTTNATGTTAAAACACTGGACGAGGAAGCCCAACTGATCACTGTTCAACTGCAGGGAATTATTATTGAAGGCAGATGTACTATTGGTGTCTCTTTTAAGAAAGCTGATATAAAGAGTTTGAATCTACTTAAGGCCAGAGTAAACAGGGAATTGAGCTCATTAAAACTACAAATGTAACCCAAACAAACAATCTAATCAAACCGTACAAAGAAGGGAAAAAATAACCTTTGTTGAAGAGATGCGTTGAAAATGACATAAAACTGCTAAAAAGAATGTTTGCTTTCTAGAAAGATTGAAAAAGGAGAAGGTTCGAGATCGCCGAGAGGTCAAAGCTAAATTTGTGAAGGAAAGGGTTAACAACTATGAATAAAGAAATAAAGCAAAGAATCCTCGCCAAAGCTGCTAAAATCATTAGATACGAGCAAAGAATAGAGCAGTATAATATAAATAGATTGTTTGATATTGATCAAACGAAAGTCTACAATCAGTTAAATGGTCAGGCAGGAAAGAGTGACGGTCATATCCCAAATGCTGAGGAAAGTAAGACCTTCTGGAGTGAGATATGGAGTGTAGAGAAATAGCATAATAAGGAAGTTGATTGGTTGAAGGTAATGAAAGGAGAGATGGGGAAGGTGAAGCAGATAAATATATTGATTGATGAGAACAAAGTCAATAGCCAATGCAAAAAGATGCCCAACTTGAAGCACCGGGACTCGAGCTATTCTGAAATCTGTATTATTAACATTTTTACAAATGCCTTTCCATATTTACTTGTGAATTCAGAGTAAACCGTATTATTAATCCATCTAGAATTCCTGGTCTTTTTCAAGATGTTCTTTTATCTATTGTTGACTAAGATTGTCAGTGGTTTATCACTTCAAATGGTACCAAGACTACACTTCTTAATATCAACAGACATAGATCTGTCAACCCGTGTCCAGTTGCAAATTATTTTTTTGCTGCTTGAAACTCTTTCATGTTTTAACATCAAGAAAGAGCTTCAAGCAGTGAAGCACTTTCTCTATTTCACTCACTTATATCCTTCTTCTAAAGCCATTTCTTATGATTATGGGTGATTAGTGAAATCTTGCAAAGAATACTGCTATTACGTTAAGGTGGAAGCTCCTTCCTAGTGTCTTGGCTTTCTCAATAGTTATGAATAATAAGAACTTGTTATTACTACTATGATTATTCATTATTACTACTATCGATATTAGAAGAACAATAAAAAAACATAATGCTAATGTTGAAACATAAATAATAACATATAGATGAATGAGAAAAGAATACAAAAATTGTGGCCTTAAGAGAGTAAGCAACAAGTTATAAAAATGATCAACACAATTGTATTTGACAATGGGTTCTAATGAAACCTTTGCCAAATCCTATAACTCAAGTTCTTCTGGTCAAATAAATTGGTTTATGTTCATTCACTTCATTCCTTATTTATTCTGTTACTTAGCTACGAACAACGTAATTACTTACTCTTAGCATACCAACTAAATAGGAGATAAGTGTTTAAAATGAATGGAGTTTGAAAATATTTTGAAATGTTAGTAGACTTTGGTAAACAAGAGGGTCACCCTCTCTTCATAACTATTTTCCATGAATACTGTGGCCATTATTGAAAAACGCACGAGTCCAACTGTATAACACTGGAAATCTTAAACTGCTACAATTCTAACATGAATAACAAGTAGTTGTTTCTCTCTGTAAGATTCTATTTTTTGGTTAAAGGATTCACTGGGATGTAAGACTTTTTTCAATTACTGTCTGTGTGGAGTTTGGTTAAAAGAAAAATGGCGTCTGGTTTGATGCCTTGTTTGACGCCTTGTTGGAAGCCTCTAATACTTCCTCTTGTATTTGCCATCTCTTAAGTAATCCAACTCTTTATCTAAGTATATTTAATCTTACTATCATTCCAGTCAACCTATTTAGAATGCTTCAAACTCAAATTCAGACTCACCATACCAGCTTTTATTACGAATTGCTTTCAACTACTAACATCCGTCATTTCCCTTATAGTCTCTACTTTACTATCAAATTCTGGTACGATCCATAGCATTCAATTTAATATTTCTTATTTTCTATTATCTGTGTATATTATTTTAGATTCAGTAACCAAACACTTGTAAAAAAAATAACTTCAGTAGTCTTATTTCCTTTTCAAAAATCTTTTGTCGGTTTCGGTTTTATCAGAAACGTTTTATATTAATTAGGTGTAAAATTCTGACTAAAATTGGCTCAAGACGCAATCTTGTCTCATACCTCTTTGACATTTGATTTCCTCTAACAGATTAATTTTCATCTTCATGACAGCTCTTTATGTTCTGCTGTTAAAAGCTGGGCAAGTTCTAATGTGGATGGTTTCCATGCATGACAATCATAGGTCAGGGGGTGAACGTAATAGACTATTAAGGAGTGAGACTCTTATTCTTAGCTGGATATGTCAATTTGTTAACATTTTTTTGCTTTCTACAAATGCACATTTCGCTTTCTTGATTCGGCTGTTCAGTTCTGTTTCACAAATATGGATATCGTTATAACCACTCCATACTCTAAAGTAACGGAAGAATTTTACGTTATCTAGGGGAGTGTTGTCAATTTTAAGAATTGAGTTAGGGTATGGACTATCAAGACTTTTATCCCTATTCTATATCATAGGGGATTTTTTCCAGATGTTGACAATCAAACCAAATTCTTTGAATTGAATAGCATTGGGATTTTTTGTTTGAATGTATCCTTTCCCCCGATGTTATCGGCGTATCCATCCTCTGAATCATAACATGTATCACTTTGGTATGACTGACTGACTGTTGTTATCTGTTGGTAGCTTCATCAGGGTGTGAGTATCCGATGTACCAGGGAGGCCTTGTTCCTCGCATCGATGTTGATATATTTCTTCTTCTTCCTGCTTTTAGCTTTATTCTACTTTCAGTGTGGAATCTCTGCAGGAGACAATTTCCCCAAATGCCCGATCCAGGGCGCCATCTTCTTCTGCTCCAACTCCTTTCATGTCCTTTTGGATGCATTCTATTCATCCCAGCTTTAGTTTTCCTATTCTTTTCCTACCAAGTGGTACCATCTCCACTATTCTCCGGCAGACAAAGTTCTCTTCCTGCCCTCTAACATGCCCAAACCATCTTCTTCTTCTGAGTGTTGAGAACATCAGTGATATTCTCAACACCCATTCTCTCCCTAACGTTATCATTCCTAACGTGATCTCGCAACATATGTCCACATGACTATTTGTACGTTTTTATCTCTTCCACTACCAGTCTCTTGGTGTCTCAGACATTGAGTGGCAGAGTTTCCACTCCATATAGCATTACTGGTTGTACTACCATCTTGTTTATTTTTTATTCACTCCACCATTGCTCTGTAATGAGCTTTCCAAGTACTTAAATTCCGTTACCTGTGGTATCTGTGTCGACTGCATCTCAATCTCGATATTCTCTTGTAGCATAATCCAAATGAGGATTAAACAGATTTAGACATATTTCCGCCTTGTCTTATACCAGATTTGTATTTCAAATGAATCTTTTAAAGGATCTTCATCGATCAGTAATAACTATAACAAGGTTGGGAATTTTCTATTGGCATCCTTATATCTGAATCACCCGGGTTCCAATGGGCCAGGAAATGTTCCTTTAGGCCAGGATTTTATATCTGTTAAGGTTTTCTCTTGATGCCATTATTGTGTTATTTGGCTTTTCGCTACATGACCAAATATTGTCTGTATTGTTGTACCTCGTTTATTTCAGAGGCAACGTTTCGAAAGTAAACACTTTTTAATTCTCTGATCTTTTTTCTGATAAGGAAATTAATTTTCTTTATCTTTTCTTTGTTTTGCACAAGGTTCCTTTTTAAGTTTTCTCTTTCCTGTATTGGCATTTGAAATTGGTCATCATCAGTTGCTGATTATTTCTTTTTTGTTTTGGTAGAATGTCTCTTGCCTTTGAAAGCATTGATATGATTTTATCCTATTTTCTATTTAGGGTATGACTTCTTTCATATTGTGTGATTTAATTTGCTATTATTTCGTGAAAGCTCTTTTGGACATCAATGTGACTTTCGATTGGGGTTGTTTCTAGTTTTTAGATATCTGTCAACCTCACTCGCAGGAGTTTTTAGCTACGCTTTGAAAATACGTTGATCAGAACCGCATTTTTATTCAGAAGTATAAGTTACAGACCCGAGTATTATAGACATACTGCCTGGTGTAGGAATCAGAAAAACTGCAGTTAATAACAGTTTTTGTGGCTTTTTTTGAGTTATGCCATGTGTATTGGTGTATTGGGGGATGATCAAACTGTGTATTAAGAATTGAAAGCTCATGTATTCTACAAATATAGAGGAAGAGTTCTTTGTTTTAATTTGACTTATGTGACTTTATATCTCCGTTCATTGTCTTTTGAACCATCAAAGCTCGATTTGTGGCCAATGAAGTTGCATTGAAATCACCTTGTATTAGGAGTTTGGTCTTTTCTGCTAATGTGCATAGCTTTTCCAAACTATGAAGGCTTCTTTAGTTAATAGGAATTTATCTTCGGTAGGGGCACTTCTGGTTCTTAGTGTCTACACATTAATCATTAAGTCTGCTACCAGTAATTTTGAAGAAATGCTAATAATTCACTCTTATGGTGTGGTGATCATCGTAAAGCAATAGCTATACCTTGTTTGCATTTATATGTGCACCCTGGCCGACAAAACTCATATTCTTCATGATAAATTAAGTCAGTGTTTAATCTTCAAACTCCCTGCAAGCATACAAAAATATGCTATCGATATAA
>RDPX01000451.1:406223-418911 GCA_003991215.1 Morbakka virulenta | reverse complement strand
TTATATATACAAGAAATTAATGATATTATATTATATTATATCATATTATATTATATTATATTATATTATATTATATTATATTATATTATATTATATTATATTACATTATGTTATATTTTATTATATTATATTATATTATATTACATTATATTATATTATATTATATTATATCATATTATATTACATTATATATTATATTACATTAAACAAACAAATATTTTTTAAGAGCGGAGATTCTATTTACATACACATGTTTATACTTTAAAATAATTAAGCAATCAGTTTGCAAGTAAACCTGATTACGATATGCATAGCACAAACACAAATATTGGCTTTTTTGAGAATTATTGCTGGGTAATAACATGAATTTATGTTTGCCAAGTAAAGAATCAAAGAAGTAAGGAGGCGTACCTGTCGATGTAAAAACCTATGTGAAGTAAACTTGAAGAGCCCATGTGAATGTGCAGTAAGCTAGAATGATAAGGGGGTACAGATTAGTTGAGGGCCTTGATCAAGGTTTTGCAGGTACCATAGTTAATTTGTTACCACATCGGCATTGGAATACCATTTTTGGCAGGTTAAAGCAACAACTTAAGACCATACAGTTTTTTAATAATTGCCTATAATTAGATCTAAATTAGTTAATTGCTCTCTAATTAATGTAATTTGTAAGACCTAACTTGTTATCCTGTGGTACACGACACAACAATTCAACCTGCTATTCCCTTATGGGGTCTGGCATTTTAAGTTTTAATTATGTTTCGGATCTCATAATGTTTTACATTACAATTGCTTAGCATTGCAGATCGTCTGGTCTTGTGTCTTTCTGTGTTCAGAATGGGTAAAAAGATAATAATACTTATAGGTCTTACTAAAAAGTCTCTTTAGCTTTTCTAAGGGATGTCTTAATTCATATTGCAACTTTAAATTTTATTCCTTGACGATTTTGTCAATACCTTCCTTCACTAATGATGCGATCCAACAAACTTGTGATGTGGTAATTAGGATCAATAGTGAACAACAATACTTTACATCAGCCCAGTTGTATTAATACATCAATTCAGCTGTTCTTAAAAGAACAGCATTTCAAATAACTAGGTGTTTCAAATTGAGCTTTCCTAAATACAATTCAAAAATTCTAAAGTTCTGGCATTATTTTTCATAAACTGTACCGCAATTGTTCATTTGTATCACTCATGGCCATCTTGCACATCATTACATCCCAACATGGCATACATGATATCCTTTTCTACGACGCCGAATCGTAAAAAAACAAGCATTTCAAGCATGTCATCCCTAAAGATAACTATTCAGTTTTGAGTTAAAACGGAGACCTTGTCGTAATTTTTGGCATACCAAGAGACCAGTCCTAAATTATTTAAGCCACAAAAACACATTCTGTTTTCTCGGTTTTCCTTTTTTAAAACAAATGTCTGTTCTGGTAGGGTTCCTTAAAAACGTGGATCGGCTTAAAAATATATGTCACTTAAAAAATCACTAAGAATAACCCTAGAGTTTGTTACAAAGCCTTTTGGTGGGGAATTAACAGGGTCAGAAGGCATGATTAACTGTCCGACACACAAATGTTGAATCAAAGGCTATCTAACTTTGATGCTGCTTGGCTGCTTGAAATAAACCAAAACAATATTAAAACCTTTGTGTACATAGCAGAGATAGTGTCAACTGAATCAAACAAAATGAATCTCATTTTTATTATAACTCATATGAAATTGAAGGTAAACTTATACGTAATAAGACGTCAAACGAACTACTTTCAGACATCTTTTCAGTCGTGTATCTACTTGAATGTTGAAAGCAGTTTTTTCTTTTAAACATTTGAGGCAGTAAATTTGGATGTAAATTGCAAAATGATGTTTGGGCTTATATATTCGACAAAACTGGTATAACAGGCTTGACTAAAAAGCAAACTATAGTACATACTAAAGTATTGTTAGGAAAAAATCGTCAATTACTGAACGTGTCGAAAAAAACCATTGTGTCATGAAAAGGTTTTCTGAGCGCCACAGGCATGCACGCTCTGATGCCACCATGTAGGTGTGTCAATCTTCATAAGTAAATTGAGTTGGAAAACTTTTAATGTTTGAACATAAATGAGTAATGAATTAAATAGTTTCATGTATGAATTGTAGATTGATGATTGGGTGCTATGTATATAGTTATTTTTGATTCTGTAAGATGTCGAGTAGAAAAATGTTCAGTTAATAATGGAAGAAGAATAGGATTCTCATTGATATCAATAGATGGAGTAGAATAGAAAACTAAACAGGAATATTGGTGTTCTGATTCTGAGTAATATGTAATCCACCCTAAGAACTAGCAATAAAAGATAGAGTAATGACGTTCAGAGTTTTTTATCTCACAAGTACATACTAAAGTGTAGCATAAAGTGGATAGTAAAGTCATATTAAAAAACAAATTGAAATGCATAGTATGAAATGGAGCTTATCCATCGGGCTCCTCTAGAAATTTTCTTCCGGAGGCTATTAGATTGATATATTCCATTGATATCTACGTTACAGAGAATGGGGTAGTCGTAGAAGCATGTCTTGCAATGGAAAGTTAACATGAAATTGTTGTCGGTAAACATATCATTCCAAAATACCTAGAAAAATTGGCATTACTCCAAATGACTCAAATGTGAAATGAAAAAAAGTGAAAAATAATCCAGGGAATTTTAGCTATTTGCAATCAGTCCTGATGTTTCATTAGCTATTGTAGATTAACTCCGCAAATGCTAATAATGTGAGTTTTCATAGATGGCCACATCATATCAAGTCCCCTTTTAAAAAAACTATCTATGGTTTGATAACATTTCTGCATGTCATTTATTAATCGATTGGTTTATAATAAATTCGATATATATATAATGTATATTATATATAGAGAGAAGAAGCCTCATTGGATGGGACATACACACGACTATTACGAGCAGCGCTAAATATCTCCTGGGAAAAATGCGTGACTAATAAGCAATTATATGGTCATCTCCAACCGCTTTCTGTAGTAATACGCGAGAGAAGACTAAAACTAGCTGGTCATGTCTGGAGTGCGAAAGGCGAACTGGCCAGTGATTTGGAAGCCGCAACACGGTAGATCTTCAGTCGGAAGACCACGACGTCAATTTACTGCCTCACTTGTTGAAGATACTGGGCTACGATTGGAAGACATTCCTGGTCCGATGTAAGATCGTCAAAGCTGGAAGGAACGTGTCAGAAGAATCCGAGATAAAAACTCGACCTGATGATGATGATGATATATATATATATATATATATATATATATATATATATATAGAGAGAGAGAGAGAGAGAGAGAGAGACAGAGAGAGAGAGAGACAGACAGACAGACAGACGGACAGAGACACCGACAGAGAGAGAGGGGGGGATAGAGGGAGAGATTACAACTATCTCAGTTGCAAATTCATGCCATATACTTACAGCGCGATATACAATTTTCAAAACGAATCTTAGAACAAGCTTACGATTCAATAATCTTGTTTAGCCCATTTGACCGTAACGGTTACACACCAGCATTTGAGGAAATGGCTCCATCAAAGCCGATAAGGCATAAAACTAGTTCAGAGTACCTCTAACCTGCGATTATCTTCGTCCCTGTATGTATTTTCAGAGTAATAAATGATGAATAAAAAGGTGCACAGTCCTCGATATATTGATACAAAACAGAAGAAAAAAATGAAAAGGCTTATTATGTTAGGAATTAGGAAGAAGAAGTTTAGGAAAGGTAGAATATGAATCGAGAAGCAAATCACGATTGTGTCCAATTGAGATGTTTGTTAAAAATAACAATAAAAATAACAGTGTGTTAAACGAGCCTTTGCGTATTGCAGGGAAGCAAGTAAAGAAAATCATTCATGTTTGGGTTGAAATAATTCTATCTGGGAAGCAAGTATTGTTTCAAAAAATCAAGCCTCTATAAAATTAAAAAAAAAACAACCATTCTTTTGATGAAAAATTAACTATTTTTCCAGGCTGCTCTGTGGTTCAGTGATGACCAGAGAAGAAGTATCAATGTCTGGTATACCATCAGAGATTATTTCTATTCTGGATGGCGTTACAGAACCAGATGAAAACTAAAGCTTTTCTACAATTAACATAACTTGTTCAGAAACCTCAATGTTGTGTTTTCTACCACTTGGTCATGATGCTACCTTTTTGAATTTCTAAGCTTGTTATTCTCGTCAAAAATGCTTTTCTTGCTACGTGTAATTGGCTTCAACATTGTAGACAAAGATCTGCAAAACTAATTGTTTTCGTTGAAATGACCCAAGGCTAGTATAGTATAGTATAAGATAGTATAGATTGTTATGTAAGCTGCCAAGAACTGCAAAATGGTTTTTCTCTATCTTATCAAACTGCTTGTTGGCTAGCCGCTGCAAAAATTACTGTAAATACAATGTCAATTATGGCCTTACATTATATTCTATTTCCTGGTTTTAATTTATTTTTCTTTACATTTTACCCTTTTAATCTTGACCTAGCAGAAGCATTTGTACCTTAAAAGGAGCGATTTTATTTAGGTTCAAAAAATGGTGTTGAGAATTTAGTGTTGGATCATGTAGCACGTTGTACGTTCCAATAAAAATCTAGTTGTTAAGGCTTGGTAAAAGCATACAGAATATTCATCCAGGGTTATTAAAGGTGATTAATTCCTTTATTACATTTTATGTCGTAGCAAATCCCTGAAATCTTATAAAGCATTATTTTCCTGTGAATTGGGTCGAAGATCAGGGTCATATTGGAAGTACATGCTCATAGAGTTTACAAGAAATTGTAAATAATATCTAACAAAATGGCATTCTGTCAAACAAATCTTTTGGCTTTTCTTGTACTCCTAGTTCTATAATTAGAAACAACACAATAAATCATGAAAACTAATACATTTCTATCTGAAAACAAAGCGAAACCTGTTCAATTGCAGCTAAACACCTGCTGCGGCCATTTTCTAACTTAGTTGCTCCTTCATCTCATTTCTCTATATCTTTCTTTCTTTGTCTTTCTTCCTCACATAATTCTTTTCCTTTGATCTTTTCTCTCCGCCTTTTTTCCTTTGCACTGTCTCGGCCTTTTTAGTTTCCTTCTTTCTTTTTTGTTCCCCAATCAAGAAACATTTTCTGCACACATTCCCTGTCCAATTTTCAACGATTCATAGAATGCCATATAACCTGACATTGAATACATTTTTCTCTAAAAATATTACTTCACAGTCATAACAACTTGGTTGTTAAATTGTCAACTTTTAGACTTGTCCGACTTTTTAGCATTCCTGTTTAACTTTATCCTTCTCTTACTTCTTTTAACTCATGCCATTACCTTATTGGCAAACAGACCATCAAAGAAAAACTAAAGATAAAAGAACCTTACCAAAAACCTTCTGATCCTTGTTGTCAGAAGTATCGCAACTCGTTGCGACCAAAATGGTCTTGCTCAAGTCGACAGCATCAAAACGGGAAGCAAAATAAATACGATATAGGCAGGACCTGACAACATGCCCAACACAGAGGAAAACATAAAGAGAACAGGATATTCATAGTTGCAAGTTATAGGAAGCTAATTACTCAGAATTCAACAGGAAACAACAACTTACTTCAACAACAAAATGTTAATAATAATAATAATAATAATAATAATGATAATAATAATGATAATAATTAAAACAACCTTTAAACATCAAAAAGGCCTTGTTAACTATATACTTCCATTAAACCCGCTTGGCTTTAATCTAGGCTTTGACCATGCATAAATTTAAACCACCAACGACACAGTGTCTCAACCACTTCTCTCTTTAACAATCTTCCTGTTTATTCACGATGTGAGCTTAGGTTGTCATCTCCCTTCTACATATGTATGTTCTACGCATTTTATTTTCGTTGCCTTTCGCTTAATGAGCACCCTGGCAATACAGTATGAAACTGTATTGCCAGATATAAACTGTCTTTTATAACTCACTCTGTATTGATTCTTCTCCGGATTAATTGGGTAATATGCTTTATGTTGTGGTCATCATATCCTAATTACATCGTATTTATTTTTTCAGGTTTTTTTTTGGTGAAAGACCATGCTGATTGAAACATCGACTGCTGTCACTTCTTTAAAATAAGTAACGAAATATTACAGGTAGGATTAGTTTTGCATGACTTTTCTTGTACTGTAATATGGGATCCTGAAGCCACTGTTTGTGCAGATGTATATAAATCGACCAGTTTTGGTTTAAATGACAGTTCTGGTCGATGCATGCGAATACAAAATCGCACAAAAGCAGGCATGGAAATATTTACTTGCTTAACGAAATACGGAAACCGAAAACAAAAGTCTGAAGTTGGTGTTCAGCCTGGTAAAACAATTTTTGTTAAGGAAGATCCCTTGAATTTCTTTCCGTCCTGTTTCGACTTCTAAAACTCGGAAAATCTTCTCTCTGTTGTTATTTTTTTGGATACGCGGTACTTCAATATATCATAAGATTATTTTTAAAAGAAATACGATAAAATATTGTCAAACCATTCACACAAATATAAACACTCTTAAGTGAAATAAAACGTGTACCGTAGGGAATTCGGAAGAGTCACAAACTGAGCTTGCCACGCTTGAGCACTGCATTTAAAGAAAAAGGAATGGTTTGTTGCATCAATAAAAAAAACAGGAGTAGGGATATTGCAGAACAGTTTATCAATTTCAAAATAATATTGTTATGAATGTCTTACTAGGCTAATTGTGTGATCTTTTATTGCAATTTTTTGCAAGAACACAGTATGTGTAGCCGTCTGACCACAAAATGCGGTCTTTTTGCTTAAACGGCAAAATATAAAGCAAAATTAGCCAGTAAACTGCAAAGGAAAAGAAGGAAAGGAAGGGGAGGGATAACAGGTAAATTACAAAATGGGGTTAAAAGGTCATAAGAGAAAAATCGAGCTTAAATGAAAAAAGTCAAAAGTCAGAGGTGATAGTAACACTCTTTATTTTCTTCGAGCTCTGGAAACCTGTCTCGCCACCCTGTAGTCACGGACTTGGATGCGTCAACAGTAATTGATACCACAATGAAATTCTGCCTTTTTGTGCACATAAACATGAAAGTTAAAAATTATATTTTCATAAGTTTTTGAAAATAGCTATGATATCAAGATTAAGAAAATAAAATATTATGGGAAAAAAGGTACTGCAGAGAAGAAGCAGTTTATTTCAATTATTGAACTTAAAAATGGTTTTTACAAAATTTTACTTTAAGGATAACAAATTTCTGATAATATTTGTATACACTTTTCAGTTTGGTATCTATTTTGTCACAGTTTCGTACGTTTAGTGGCTTCATGTCGCGTATGGTACTTAACCATAAAGAGACTTCGAGAGGAAAAATTACAAGAAATAACGCATCTGTGAGTCTATTCAATAGTTTCCACTTGAGGAAAAAAGGATATGCTCTGCTTTTCATTTACAATATGAAGTGAATAAAATATTTTGAAGCAACCAAACGGGGGAAAACAAGAAGGAGCATTAATCCTGAGTTCTATATAACTGTTCCCGACTTCATTTTTTTCATGTTTAACACATTTGTTTATCTTTAACAGTTTGCATGTCATGATAACTAAGTGAAACCTATCTACCTGTATTAACGACCTCCTTCATTTCTTAAAAAAGAAATTAATGTCAAGTTACTCTAATTCCAGAGTCAAGATTTTGCAAACAATTGTTCTTTTATTTTCTTGATTGCTTTTTATTCTTTTCCGCTTTTTCTGTCTTTTTCTCTCCCTCACTTTCCAAGTTATTTGCGCACAATTGGTATCTGAAAACTACTTGATGCTTTTCTTTATCTCAATTATTCTTCATTTAACCAAGAAAAAGTTCCATCACAAAGACAGGACACAAAACAGTTTTGTTACGGCCTTTTTCCTCTACTGGATACCATCTCAAAAACAACAGAAGCTTTATCATTTCATAAGTCGTATATGATATTTCCTAGCTGCTTTTTACGAGATACTTCTCCCATCGTCAGGCTCACACTTATATCTCATACCTCTTATATCTTTAGTTTTCACTGAGTCCGTAAGTCAAGAATTTCAAGAAATTTAAAACCTGATTTAAAGAGCTCAACCTTTCCCCATCAATTACCCATTTATAAACCACACACAAAGCTTTTCAATGGTATCACGAAATTTTCTTAGCTTTCGCATTTGTTTACCTCACCATCATATAATAATGAACAATACAAAAATAATTAATATATGTGTTTACTAAATAATCCATGTTTTCTATTGTCTGTTTCAAAGAACTCAATTAATAACCACTCAATAAATACTTTAAGAACACTTTTACTAACCTCAATATTCGGTGTAGAGAATTTCGTGACTCGCATTGCACGCTGTCCAAAGTTTAACGAACATTTTGTCTCATTAATGTCTCTTAATGACGCCGAAACACAAATCTGTCATAAATACAAAACGATGAGCTAATATTATCCTAACAAAAACATATTCAGAATATCTAAAAACATTCAAATTGCCTTCATATCTCACTTTAAGACAATAAGTAATTTCACGTCCCTTGCTCGTTGCTTGGGCTTTGACACTACCCTTGAGAGTGTTTCATTTCTTTCCTTTGCCAATTTGTGGATTTTTGTAAGTTTGGGAGTTGAGAGAGAAATACTACTTCCATTCTACTCCATCATGCCGTATAATACATTTTTAACCTATTAAGGTTCCTTGATTATGGATGCGTTTTCAGAACTAACACACGATATATTCTATCACTTGTTCCTAAATGTCATTTTCGTCCTTTTTACCTTAATATAAGACAAATTTAAAAATCGACCAATCTTAAATTGTTTATCTTTGTCATCATCGACCACAATCTAGAGTAAAGACATCGTGTACGAAAAATACTGTGAAAAAAATAAGTTCATCATTCTGTAGAATCGTTGAGTTATGCAATCCAGTCTACAGTAGAAATAGTAGCATTAGTATTATTGATTATTATTATTAGTAGTAGTAGTAGTATTACTATTATAATTAGTAGTATTAGTAGCAGTAGTAGTAGTAGTTGTAGTAGCAGTAGTAGTAGTAGTTGTAGTAGCAGTAGTAGTAGTAGTAGTANCCACAATTTCACAAGTTCATGGATAATCCACAAATGATGCACAAACCCACAAATCCATAGATCTACAAATCCATAGATCCACAAATTCACAGATCTACAAATACATCACATCACAAACCCCCAAACCTACATCCCCCAAAATCTACATCCACAATTGGGAAAATCCGCAAACCACCAAATACACAAATTTTCAAAGCCAATTATTGACAAAATTATATATTTAGAAATCCATACATCAATACATATGATTAAAAACCCGTATATATAACATACCATTAAACTCGCTTTGCTGTTTCCTCCTAAACTTTCTTTCAGTAACCTTGTTAAGGTAGAATTGCGAAATGGAACATGTGCATGACGACTATCAGCAAGGGCATGTATAACGTTCCTAAGAGATTGAATAAAACAAGCAATAATCAATGGCAATGAATAGCCTAGTTGCCAACAGTTTTAAAAGAGTTTCACTTTTTTGAGTAAAGCTTATTTGAGTTGTGGATAATCTAAATAAAGTAATGTTCAGTGACAAAATTCTTTTTAGTAAAAAGCAATTAATTGATACAATCAAACCGTAGTTTATTATAAGAACACAGAGCAAGGAAAATCGAACATATATTTTACTTCATTTTATTCAATTTAAGAATCAGAAAACAGATATTTTTTTTGAAAAAAGTAATTGTAAAGTATCTTCTTCTTCTTCAAGTGTCAGGTCTGGAACAGAAATCTATGACCATGGCGCGCCAAATCTCCCTGTTGTCCGTCCTCCTTATCAGCTCGGCTTTCGTTAATGTGTTTTGCGTTGTCCATTGATTAAGACTGTGCATGAATGTTACTCTCTGTCTGTCCCTCCTTCTCTTCCCTTATATCTTGCCACATAGCCTCTTCTTTTCAAGTTCGTCTTTCCTACACACGTGTCCCAGAAATTGGAGCTGTCTCTTACGGCTTGTTTTCATAAGCGATCTTCTGTAATTTGCTGTTTTTATAACCTCCTTGTTTGTAAAG
The DNA here is from genome assembly GCA_003991215.1 of Morbakka virulenta. Taxonomy (NCBI): domain Eukaryota; kingdom Metazoa; phylum Cnidaria; class Cubozoa; order Carybdeida; family Carukiidae; genus Morbakka; species Morbakka virulenta. The sequence continues at coordinate 408,790 of RDPX01000451.1, read as the reverse complement.
TATACCACGATGAGAGTAACAAGCATCTCATAATCTTGCTTTATCAGCAAAATTTTCGTTGCTTTCACTTATTTTTTTCTTTAAATCTCGTGGCTCGGGCTGAGTGAACTAAATGCTCTACAATGGATATCGCAATTTCGATAAAATACAAGTTGCTCTGATGCTTTCTTCGCTGAAACGCATTTCTATAAAATGTTGTGATCCAATCGACTGCCGTTAACTAAAGCGACACCAGCAACAGGTCTTCAACCCTTTACCGTGCTATGCTATGCTGTACTGCACAGTCGACCATCGTCATTGTGGATCTTTACACGCGACCTTCACAACACCATTCGTAACTTTTGTTTTCCCGTAAAGTACCAAGGTTTTCACAGCGTACACCCATCGCACAACAAATGTATTTAGAATAACAAATTTATAAATTCTACGTTCTAACAAAATTGTTATTGTGGATATCGACAAGTAGTTTTTAATTCTAAAACAGTATCTTCCTTTTCTGTCTCTTCTATTTATTAACTTCGACCTACATTTGATTGACGGTAGAAAAAAATGTCATGCTAAAGAGCAATTCATGTGAATTGCATGAACTACGTTTTGGGAAACAAATATTGCAATCGAACTAAAAATTATCTATAGATCTAACGCAACTCTGCTCTATCTACAGGTTATTAAATTGTACCTTTCAAAAAGGTATTCTTTCCTTTGCTTTAGATAATATTCCATCTATTCGTATCTTTCTTTGACAACTGTTGTAAAAATCAATTAAAAGTTCGTTTTAAAGCAAAGTCCTGTAGCTGTTACTCAAAATGGATTTAGATTTTACTCTTTAAAAATTTGAGGCACTTTCTTATATCAAATTAAAACATCGCAATAATCTGTAAAAAGGAAAGGAATATTTCTTAGTAGTTCAAATCTACTCTCAATTTGTTCCTCCAAATACATTCCTCAAAAAGCAATCCCATAGTCGTCACAACTGAATCTTTTCAACTTGATTCTCCATCTACATCCGTTTGGACGCGTTATCTCATCTATGAAAACTCATTTCCTTACAAAATTGCATTGTTTAATAAATTCTTAATTAAATTCTTTGGTTTATTTGATTAGTTATATTCATTTATACTAGACGTTGTACAGTCTTTCTAACTGGCTATAAGATTCATCATCAAAACAGAATATAATGTTTAATTTATCTGATTCATTTGACAAGAATGGTCTTCAGGATCACGAACCGTCTTTATGAAAAAAGAGGTAGGTGGGGTGGGCATCTAGAGATGTTAAACAGTCCTCATCATATCTGGTTCTGAGAAAGACCCTTCCATCGTTTCCTTCGAAAGCATAGCTTATCAGCTTAAAAATTATATATGTTGAATGAGCCAAAGCAAGTATGCACCCTTGCTTCACTCCGTTATAGACTTCACAAAATTCCTTCTTCAGATTCCTTTTTTCAAATCCATCTCTAACAACTTTTTTTCTGTTACTACATTTCGTTTTTCTAATCATCCGATCTGACAACTCATATTATGAAGAAAAGTAAATAGTTGACCTAACTTTAATTACATAACAATGAAATATCTCGTAAAAAATTAGTGTAAGAATCTGCTGCAAAAAAAAGGCAAAAGTAGCTACTCGTTATAAAGTAAATAAAAGGACCCTTTTTAGATAGCGAAAAGAGAACTCAACATTTTTTGCCAACAAATGAAAATAGAATTTAACGTAAAGTACACGACAAAATGATGCAAATAATAACATTAATTAACCTTAATTAACATTAATTAACCTTAATTAACATTAATTATCATGAATTAACATTAATTATCATGAATTAACATTAATTATCATGAATTAACATTAATTAACATTAATTAACATTAATTAATAAAATAGTGTAAGGAATAGCACAAAGTACAAGAAAATTCCTCTCTGTCAAACTAAAACAAATCAAACTTGGCCTTGAAATTTCATCGTCGAAGCTAGTATAAAAAAACATCGATCAAGTATTACAGACACATACCATGTAACATGCATAAAATGTATACCATGTAACATGCATAGCATGTATAGCATATAGCATGCATAACATGTAAAATCTATAACATTCAACTAACACTTATAATGAATAGCATGTAAAAGTAGCATTTATAACAAGTAGAACTTGTAACAATAACATACAGAACAGAACATGTATGATATGTAACATGGCGAGTGAAAGCAGCGTTTAAAACATAGTGCAGCGTGTCAGTGTAAGTTGTTACTGAGTGTGAAACAAACCCTAGCAAATACGGTAACTTGTTGATTACTGCTTAGATGAGTACCATGCTTTATCAAATATTTTTTTTATCATCCTTATATAAGAAGTGAACTTCAGCCGTAGTCGATGCTCGTTTTTGAGAAGCAAAGTCTCGTAGAAATCTGTGTAGGTATAGCTTTCAGACACGTATTTTTCATAATTATTCTTCCTGAAATTATTTTTCTTCTGAAGCTTGCTTTATGGAAAAGTGATTTTTGGAAATAAGGTTAATTTAAGCGTGCTTTTCAGAGATTCGGTACATTTTGATCAATCGTAGCAT
>RDPX01000451.1:350147-363725 GCA_003991215.1 Morbakka virulenta | reverse complement strand
CCCATAGATGCAATCAGACCTTCGTTGAAACGTTTCCAGTTCTTCTTCTCTCTTGCTTTTTCCCTTAGGCTCTGGAGCTGTTTTCTGGTACGGAGTTGCCCAAGTCCGGAGTTTTTGATGTCTTCACGGATGGTGCTGAGAAGATTTGTAGAGTGGCGTCCTATTCTGGCTTTATACATTGTTGCTCCTGATATGGCGAATTCGAGGGCTTTCTGGGTGGGGGTGTTGATGTCCATGCGTAGGACATGACCTAGCATAGACCATCTTCGCTTTGCTACTAGTGTAGATATAGGATCCGTTTGGCAGATTTTATACAGTTGTTTATTACTAATTACGCTTTTGGGCCATAGGTGACCTGTTATCGTTCGCAAGTGTTTACGGTGGCATATATCTATTTTATTTATCATAGCTTTGTTGGTTGCCCAGCTGTCGTAATTATATAGCATGATGGAGAGGCAGTACGCGTTATAAAGTGTGATCACTACAGTGTTCATATGTGCTGATGTTTTAGGGCTGGTTGGAAATGACACCAAAATTAAAGCTTAAGAAATAAACAGTAAACCTTCCACCACCAAAGGCTATTTTTTGCGGCTTAATTAAAAAAGGCGGGGAAAGGGAGGTTGGGAAGTAATTTAGAGTTTAAAAAAATGAAAATTCAAATGAAAAATATAATTTTTAAACTGAATAAATAAAAACTATACGTGAATTAGTGGTAGAAAATCATGAATGTCATACTTTTTGGTTGCGAACAAAATGACAAGCAACCCCTTTCTCTTCCCCCTTTAAATTGTACTACCACGTGAAACCAAGATATTTGATAGCTAGAAAACACCAACATATTTAGAAGAAAAGTTGTGTGGCACCTTTAACGATCTACGGCACACTGCAGCTTAAAAATATCATAAACAAATGCATGAGAAACTAACCGTCTGCCATCGAAAACGCAGAAAAAGAAGGAGAAGGAGAATACCTAGAAAGATAGCAACATCATAGAAAAAGCTGACAGAAATATTTATTCAAGTGGCTAAAGAGAATATAAAAAGTTTTTTTATGATTTGATTAAAAACTACCATTCAGAGGAATACCCAGCAAAACAGGATTTTCGGTTTTAAGAACATATGTTTGCATACATGTTTATTTCCACTTGTGTTATTCTTTACTAACGTAAAAAAACAATATAAATAAAAGCAGACAAACACACCCTCTCACATACGATACCACACTCATATATACAAGCTACCACATATTAACTTAAAGTCAGGTCATCTTGAATGTTTTGAGATATTAAAAATTTCACAAGACATTCTAGCACTTTCAATAACCAGCAATAGATTCCACACGGGTTTTGAACAAAACGATAAACAGAATGAAGGATTTAGTTTTCAGAATTAAGAGTGACTAATCCCCGTTTTGCTGCCTCTGTTAGGATCATCAATGTAATATGTAATATGCTTAGTCACGGAATATTTGAACATCTGAAGAATGTTGGCTAACACGTGTCTCATGTTCATGACGCCTCGTTTTGGAGTTTAAAAAAACACCTGAGTTTCATCAGAGAAGAAGTCACAAGTTCAACTCTTTTTTCCTTAATAGCACCCGCGAAAGACAGCACCTTCTATTTTTAATTAAAAAATAGGAATTGTAAAGTTAATCACTCACCCAATAATGACACAAAGTCACTGAGAATCTCTAGATACTTGAAAGTCAACTAATACACACACAATAACCAAATCTTTTTTTCTCCCAGGATTTCTACTTTTGTTCTACTGTTATTTAAAAGCAGGGTTCGGATAACATGACAATTGTTTAATAATTCTTTTTTATTTTATCCCAAAACTTGTAGAATTCCAACTAAAAATAATATATTTATGGCAAGCAAAATTCGCTAGAATAGCCAGGAGTATCATATAGGAGATAAATAAAAATCAAACCAAGAAGTTACTGACAGATCTAAACGATGATAAACAGATATAAAATTTTTGTCTGAATGTAGTGCATATCATATGTATTCTAGATGCAAAGTGGAACCCTGTTATTTTACACATTTTACCAAAAGGTTTTGCACTCACCTCTCTTTTCAGCTAATTTGTGGCCTTCGTTTGGAACTTGAACTGATTTTTCCATTCCATTTAGGTTCAGGAACAAACAGAAAATGGAGGAACAAACCTCGACATTATTAACTGGAAATGCACACAGCCGTGACCAAGTGAACTAACTTTAGAATAGACTTTACCAAACACAATATAGGCCTAATAAAACATTGAACAAAAACTTGTCTCTACAAACTCCAGTGATTATAGGAAGTCTGTAGGAGTTTTCGAGAGTTACAACTGATCAATGCCATAATGGAGTTTCAAACGCAAATGATAACGATATGATATTTACTTTTCATAGATTGAGATTAATTGTTTTGAAGAATATCAAATAAGGTTGCAGAATTCCGTTTCAAACAAGGAATTTTTAAAGAAATTATTAGAATTAATATCCCAGCTGGATACCATGAATTTACTGCACCAGTGGTATGGCGACCTAAATTTTTCCTCAATGATTGTCATTTCAAAGCCATGCTGGAATTCATTTGTTTACTCATTAAGGAAATCCATACATTTCTTTTTAACTTATCCTGTTTTAACCAACTCCATTTGTTTACAGATAAATGTTTAACTCTCCTTTTACTTTACTACCTTACAGCTATTCTTATAGAGGTTGGATGTATAAATAGCACAGCAGATGTCTATTCTGCCTTCTTTTCTTTAGCTTTTGGTTAGAATAAACCCAAAAATGTTCAAATGTAGAGTAGTAGTGTCTTGTCCACAAATGTAAAAGTACCCATCAATAGGGGAAGGTAAAATATTTTCAAAATAAAAAATATTAAGCAAAGAATATGTGCAGCTGGGAGTAAGTACACAAGAGTAGTTTAAGGAGTGAAAAACCTATGAAAAGCTTTTTACAAAATAAAAATTAAAGATCTATGAAAATGGTGTAAGACTAATGAGCCAATTTTGCTTACAGAGTTTGCAACAAATAGGGCATTAACGCATTTGAAAATAGGTGGCTAGAAATGAACAAAAATAACACTGTGATGATCAGAGGACTCTGTCAAAAGGCAGAATAAAGCAAAAATGTACCCGAAGTTGTAACATGATGATTTGGATGTGTTAAAAAAGTAATGAAATGTGGGTTAATACTTGGCATGGTGGGTGATAAAACAAGATGTGGAAGAGAAAAGAGAGCGTGCGAAATCAAGGTGAGGGCCAGTATAGGAGAGCAATTAAGAACGCTTTAAAGTTAAGGAAATTAGCTTTTTCCAAAAATTAAAGTATTTTAGTTAAAGACAGGTTTATGAAAAGAATCAGGGAAGTTTTAATTAATGACAAAAGGCTTTGTACTATAAGATTTCGATTTATTTTTAAATTCTGGTCGTCTTTTAAGTTGTTAATACCTCATTTGAGTGCTTTGTTTTTCTTTTCTTGTGTGCTTAAACCTACCTCACAAAAAGTTTTAATGGCCAAATGTAGATCACTACATTATATTTCCTTTCAAAGAATCCCTTTATCCTCTCTCTTCCTCATAAAACTTTTTCTCTAAACTAGAGTAACACTAGTCAGTAACCTGTAGAGCAGCTTGGTAATTTTCTTATAACAATATATTATTATACTATTATAGATTATTTTAACAAAAGTCCACCCTCTACATACAAATCTGAAATGATTATATGTGCTAACTGTGAGTAAGCATGTGGCCTTAAAACTGTTTCATTCAAACCCAAGAAAATGCAACAGAATGAAAAGCAGGATGACGACGATGATGATCTTTAATATTACTATTCTGTTATTATCCCATGTTATTATTTTCATGTTATTATTTTCATGTTCTTATTTTCTTGTTCTTTTTCATAGAAATAGATATTTGCTGTCCAATTTTTATTCCTTGAGGGCAATTAACAACAGGTAGCCTTCAGTTTAATCCTGCATTCTTAGAGGGGCTGAATTTTTCTGCACGATCGTCCTATTCCAAGAGAGCTCATTTGTTGTGTATTATAACCTCGGTAGTGTCATATTCTTAGCTATTGGATAGCTTTTAAAATAGCATTTCACAACTGCAATATTCACTTGTTTTTTTCATTGGATTCTGGCATCACTATGACAATGACAGAGTTCCCCCCACTGCTAGATCAAAACAAATCATAGTGAGAGACCTTCACACTTTGTTTATCCCTATGTTCTATAAGTAGCTTGTTTATACCTTTGTTCCATCAGTAGCTTGTTTATACCTTTGTTTCCAGTTCACCCGTGCAGTACTCCCGCTACATCACACCCTGAAATTTCTAGACTATCGGTTAGGCTAATGGGTATTCCACTTTCATGAGCTCCACGCAAATGTTAACCGTATTTATCCACATCAAGACTAAAAAGCATAATGCAATTTTATATAGCTAGCTAGGACTGTTATCATTATTGTCTTTCATTTCTCTTTTATCTCTTGCGTACAGTCTAATTATATGTCGTTAAAAAAAATTAAAAGTGCGAGGCAATAATGACCCTTAATTAACTTTTTCTACTTAAAACTGCAGGAACTTTCGCAATATCCTAGCAATCCTTGTAATGCAATAGAGACTCTGCTTTGCTTGTTGTTCCTAACTTCTTCAACCATAGGCCGAGGCCCTTAGTTACACATCCTAGGGCTACGATTACAACTGATACCAAGTGCATATTTCTTAGGCCCCAAAGCCTTTTATTATTATTATTATTATTATTATTATTATTATTATTATTATTGCTGTTATTATATTTTTCCAGGTCATTACCCATTATTACTACCATATCTTTCCCTCTCTCTCTCTCTCTCTCTCTCTCTCTCTCTCTCTCTCTCTCTCTCTCTCTCTCTTACACACACACACACACACACACACTCTCTTTCTCCCTCCCCTTCTTCTCGCTTCCCCCTCTCTCATGTCTGTAAAACCCTCTTAAGGATCATTGGAGCCCATCAACAAATCAGCTTTTCGTATAACTCCAATATCAATCAGTACACTAGACTGTTCATTCCACCTATGATATTCTTTTGTCACACTTCAATGGGTGGCAAAAATCCACGGTAACAACCTGTACTTTCCTCAGTTGCCACAGCCTTCCAATTTCCTTCCGCGAGTCCAGGTATTTCTTCATTTTGTCTCTTATTTTTCATGTACTCTTTCATTACTTCATGTACTCTTTCATTACTTCATGTACTCTTTTATTACTTCATATACTCTTTCATTACTTCATGTACTCTTCCATCACTGAAATATCAACTATAATACAGCTCTTTTCCTTCTTATCAAGTATAACAATATATGCCCTCCTTGCTTCAATCACATTGTCGCATTGTTTATCTATACCCTACAACATTTCTACATCTTCATTCTCTTCCACTCCCCCTGACTTATGTTCATACAACTTTTCCTCATGTACTAATGCATTATTCTTACACATGTCCCAATTTTCTTTTTTACATTATCATGGTGTCTCTTGTATTCTTTCTGAACTACTTCTCACATTCACTTACTTTATGTTGTACACTTTTTCCTCTCTTTTCACACATTCTACAATTGGATGCCAATACTCTACGCTATGTGGTTTTTTATAGATGAAGCCATAGATGTAGCTGTATCTGAGCACTAAAATCCCCCATGCCTTAATTACCATGATGCATATAACGCCTTAGTAGACAGGTAAGAAACACCACATAATTACTCGGTCTCAAAACGAATTTAATCCCCATTCATGTCCATAAGTATGCTTACTTGAAGAATACCAGTGAGCACCTGAGACGAACTCTCAGACAACACAACATTCAATGCTCCTTCTTCATTAAATCCACCTTAAGTAAGATCCTCTTAAAACCAAAAGACCCAGTCCCACTTGAAGAGAGGAACAACGTACTTTACAGACCACAATGTAAGGACAGTCCAGCCTCCTATATTGGTGAATCAAAGCGTTCCTTGGGTCAAAGGGAAAACGAACACAAGAGGCCTGTTCAGAAAGGTGACACCAAGAATCATGAAATAGCCGAAAACTGCTGGCCACAGAATCATAACTTTGACTGGGAAAATAGAAGGATTATAGACATGGAAATCAAAACAACCCTGCAATGCAGCAATTCCATCAACAGTATATCCTACACCCTTCCAGAAACATGGTTTTCAGCACTAAAGAAAGAAACACAACAAGCACAACATAAGTATGGCACTACTTCCCGAAACCACTCGAGCCCTCTGTACACGTAGGTCCGCACTGCCAAGGTATAAATCAGCCGTATCTAGCAATTTCAGTAGCCTGATGATTGGAGAAGTATCTCTCGAACCGTAGCTCGGAAAAAGCTCACGACGCATGACATGATAAAGCTCTTACATCTATAAACGGCTATGGGTCGGCATCTGCTCAGCACTAGAGTTGTATCAACATGTGATCAACCAAGTTCTTCATGGGGCTGGATTTGTAGGATAACAAAATATATCTGATGATATCGTAGGCTATGGTAAAGATGCAGCAGAGCATGACGAAAGGCTGAAAAATGTCCTACGCACACTTAAAGAGAGAGGTGTGACGCTGAACAAGACGACATGTGTCTTCAGGATGAATGAGATTGAATTTATGTGGCATTTGTTGTCCGAGAAAGGCATTGGCCCTACACAGTCCCAAGTAAAAGCACTGTAAGACGGAAAAGAGCCAAGTGATTTCATGTGACTTTAGGATATGCTTTTGTGTGGTACCTTTGGACATGAACGGGGATTAAATTTGTTTTGAGACCGAGTANGGATAACAAAATATATCTGATGATATCGTAGGCTATGGTAAAGATGCAGCAGAGCATGACGAAAGGCTGAAAAATGTCCTACGCACACTTAAAGAGAGAGGTGTGACGCTGAACAAGACGACATGTGTCTTCAGGATGAATGAGATTGAATTTATGTGGCATTTGTTGTCCGAGAAAGGCATTGGCCCTACACAGTCCCAAGTAAAAGCACTGTAAGACGGAAAAGAGCCAAGTGATTTCATGTGACTTTAGGATATGCTTTTGTGTGGTACCTTTGGACATGAACGGGGATTAAATTTGTTTTGAGACCGAGTAATTATGTGGTATTTCTTATCTGTCTACTGAGGCGTTATATGCATCATGGTAATTAAGGCATGGGGGATTTTAGTGCGTAGATACAGTTACCTCTATGGCTTCCTCTGAGTCCATAAAGTTCAGAATTTTCAAGATTAATTGTTTATATCTAAATAGGCCTGCATGTGTCGTAAAGGTTGTGACTTCTCTTGAGATTCTCTCTTTCAGCTCAAGTTGATGGAATCCCATGGTTTGGTTTTTTAGGTTTATTTTTGTTATAAATATTTGGTAAAACTAAAGAAGTTGTAAAAACCAAATGAAACACCATGTTCTAGTTGAGAAATTAACATTACTAGCTCATGAAAGACCAAATGCAATTGAGCATCATAGGTGCTGTTTTATATACAGTTCAATGCAATACAATTTTTCGACGCCAACCAATATCCAGATAATACATTAAAAGCATTTGACAAGTTCACTTACGTGTTACGGGGGTAAATTTGTGTCCATTATGTAGAACAATTACAAACCTACCGGAAACCTGACATTAAAACTTTATTATTTAATATGTCAAGCATACTGTTATTAGAGCAAGACAGTTAGCAAGAATCCCTTGAACAAACTTGGAAAGTACTCTTTCTCAGGAACGTAAGCCAGTTACGATGATAACAAACCTGGTTCTACGAGAAACGAAGTCTCTCATATGGTTTAATTGTGGAAACAGTGTCCGAGGAACACCTTTCAGACACTGTACAGCGATATCCTACAAAAGGTATGAAGTGCTTCAAATGTACAACGATTGATAATTGTGCCAAAGTTTCTCTATCAAAAAATGTAACCCGAGTTCAGGGGTGGGGCATAAAACCGAAAAAAACCACGCGCCAATCTACAACGTCAACTGTTTTGGAAAGAATCGTCATGAAAATCAGTTAAACCGAGGCTTCCTTCAATATAAATGACTTCTTGGTTTCAGTCACACTTAACAATTATCTTACAAATGTCATACACTAATGCAAAATAAGTGTTTGTTGATTATAACAGGCAAAAAATGGCATTTCCGTTCAAGAATGCCTTGCTGCAAAATACAAATTAAATCATATAATAGTATATCAACAACCTGATACGTGAAAACAAGGTGTGCTGTATTCTTTTAGTCACTGTCAGTATCAGTAGCACAGCACATCATATTTGGCCCGTATGAGCGACCCTTCTCAGAAGTGGCCGCATGGTAGCTGGGTATCATTCACTTCACTGCCAAAGCGGAAATATTTCAACCGATCTCAATGATAGACCAGTCTGAATCATAGTCATTTGTATGACTGCTAAACAAGATACACAGAAAACATCATTAGACACAGAAAGCTAAATGGTCACAAAGTCAGACTACATGTAAACAAAAGTGGTAATTCAGTCAATGTGCGTGCAAAACCAGCTCTATGTAATTTTAAAAGGGCAAGCTAGTCCAGCCATAAGCCAAATGATCAATCAAGGAGTCATTAAGAAACACCTTTCGAATGAAAGAGCTTTTTGGATATCCAATGTTGTTTCTACCCCATAATTAAATGAGAGCACTTCGATGACATTAGCTGAAGGAAGCGTCAATAAAGTTATTTTACCGACAAACATATCTGTTCTAGAACATTATGGTAATATAGCTAAATTAGAAGACTCTATAATATTTTCCAGAATAAACGTTAATTCTGTCTATTAGCAAATTCAGTTCGGTGAAGTGTTACAATAGTTCACTTTATATTATGGTAATAATAAGCTATATCGGTAAAAATGATTGCCCTGTGTCTATACCCAGCGCAAGGTAAATGAAACACAGTCCAATGGTCAGTTTTTTTACCCATATTCAATTCACATTTCATACTTGATCAATTGATTGTTGCTACAAAAAATGATAAAGAGCCAATAGAAGGCATTTATGGAATGATACAAGGAGTTCAGAAAATTTGGATGTGTTCAATCTAACACTGAACACATCCAAATGCTGCTTTGAACAAAATGAAATTTAGTTTTTAGGGATGATCTGCGAAGAGGATGGTATCAATCCAGGTGCCGAAAAATAGACAGGTCTTTCAGTGAGAACAGTAATACTTATAATTTTCTAATGACAATGTGAGGTATTTAAATATTACCAAATAAATGAAAAATGATTGATATAATGACTCATCGTTGACATCATTTCCAGCGATTGAAGAACCACTGCTGCGAAGTTCAACACGTATCTTGCGAACATAAAGTTTTTCAATGAGAACTACCAAACTTCAAAGAGCTACCGAATAGACTATTACTTATCAAACATCAAGAAATATAGTACATTTACTAATTTATGTTCGTTTTTTTACCTTTTTGAGATTAGCATCAGGGTTTGTTACACGAAATAAAACACTTTCATATTATAATTGCTCTCTGTGTAAAACCGTTAAACTACTTATTTTGTATGACCCAAATAAAAATTCTTATGTGACCTTAAAAAAACCCTAAATCTTCATACAAAATATATTTACGAGCTGTGTGACCTCAAACGTATCCTTTGTCAAACTGTGTGATCCTAAAAGAAACTGTATCCTAATCCAAAAAAGGTTTGGAGTTTAACCATAGATAATTACTTTTGTGGGCTAACCAGAATCTGTGTGTCGTCCAAGAAAAAGTTTGTTTGTGATCAAAATCCTATATAAGTATAAACACCAGTTAAGCAGTTTCAAAATTATAACTTTGGTTAAAATCGAGCCAAGAAAATGGAACGGGATAAAAGAAATGCAATAAAGGGACCCATGTTTAATGACAACAGAAATAATGTGATACAAACGTTGTACAGCTTAGAAATAAGGGAAATCTATCCATCTGTCCAACTATCCATCTATCCCTCTATCTATCTGTCGATAGATCTATCTATGTGTCTATCTATCCATCTATCTATATATCTATCGATCGATCAATCTATTTATCTATCCATCTATCTGTCCATCTATCTATCTGCTCATCTATCTATCTATCCATATAGTCTTGCAATGGCTCATAAAACCGTAAATAAGATATGGAAATGAAAACATCAATGAAAAAATTTGCTTGCCATGAATTTGTTAAGGTCTACAAAAGTCTACAAGACGAGGGTTTCATTACTTAAGTCAACGAGGTGCACACTTTCTGTTTTCTATATCCATCTTATCCGATTAATGGAATGTCACTAGTTATAAAAAACAGCAGCGACTTAAAATAATTGATGCATTTTGTTTGTATTTGTCAAAGAGTCCTCACAGCCCAACACAATGCAGCTATTGGTGAACAGCAACCACATAATACAATTAACGTTGTTGCCGGATTAGGCAGTCTTACTTCCCATTTGAATTGTCGAAAAGGAAACCAAGGTAAAGCCTCCAGCTTGATTGTCCCTGAGTTTTCTTGAACATTGGACACCCTTGCACACCGTCAGGCTAAGTACCCTTTTTCTTTTTTTAACATCTGCTCCTATAGTTGATGCAACCTGATGCTTTTTTCTCTTGTCCCATCCCATATGACTGCATTTTGAGTTACTCGAAGCTTCCCCAATACTCTTTCCCTGTTACTAAGTGAAGGACGTCCAATGGTGCCATTAGTTTTTTTTCTCGCAATGCTTCTCATTGGAACTCCTTTTCTTCTTCATGCTTTTTTGGTGACATTAATCCTAACTGGTTGAAAAAGCTAAGCTGCAAAAGTATTTTTTAGGTACGTCTTCCACTTCACCTAAACTGTGCTACCCAATCCCTCACCTTAGCAACTCTTGACTTTTCAGGGGATCCCCTAAGAGTCTCGTTTTGAACGATATTGTGACAAAGGAAATAAAAGAAAATCTCAAGCAAGAAAATGGCCACTTTACTTATAGTAAAAAGTTGTCGTGGGATTCCACACACAATAATGAAGCCTGTATTTGGAATAAAGCATTTTGCAGCTGTTTTAAAAAGGCTTACATTTCAAAGATAAAAACTGGAGAACGAGAATTTACATCATTTTCAAATTCTAAAACCGGTTACTGTAGTTATGGTTACAGCCAATGATGACTTGTACAATTTGTTACTGGGGGAGATAATAGTAACTGAAAAATACTGCAGCCATTTGAAAAGTAATGATTCTCTGACATTTATTTTCGAACGTACTTGTACTGCAATTTTGAGAGAGTTTATAATCTTCATTTTTCCATTTACAGCTTCACATGAAATTTCTCATCAGTTCCAATGAAGGGCACCGTCTGAGCCCCAATTACTGGGGAAATGACGTCTGAGCCCCAGTTACTGGGGAAATGACGTTAAAACCAAAAAGATAACAAATAAATATAAGGATAACATCCTCGAAGTAAATGTCTTCCTTTCACGTACACTGGTGCTCAGAACAAACTAACATCTTTACATGGAAAAACAAAATAAAAAAACAGTATATAATTATAGAAAACAAAGAGTAGCACTTGAGAATTCTACTCTTCAGAGGAATTTTATCTATCTTAGTCATTTCCTAAAGTAAAACAAGTACTTAAATAAGAGACCAAAACATCAACATTTCCGGTGGTGTAATATGATGTATGACATAACTTTGTTCTTCCATTCAATTAGGGTGGGGACGTCAACGAGATCTTTTTGGAAAGAGGGCTTGAGGACTGCGGTTCAACCTTGCTTTGCTCATTGGGAATCAGCCTTGAAAGAGCCTTGAAAGAGAAACAATGGGTCTTGAGCCTGGATACAAAATTTATTCTTGCAAAATCTCGCTTAGAATTCTCAAATATGAGTAAAAACTGCTTTTTCAAAAATAACTGAATTGTAATACTCCCCCCGACAATAAAATTCAACGAAATTTACAACACGAATTTTGACATGAATTACAATTTTCATGAACTAAACTAGTCTTATTGCAAAATTTGCTTATGGAAATGACGAAAGAAATGCAAAAATGTCGAAACTCCGGATTCCAGCTCCTTACAAGAATTAGGAGAAATCGAGAGACTTTGTTTCTTACATAACAATCCATATATAAAAAGGTGTTAATGAAGAATAGAACAAGTACTTATAATGTATAAATTACTTTTAAACGACCTGAACATGATTTCTGTTTCTAGTACAGGATCATACTTAATAGGCCACTGCTTCACCCTACCTCGAGTACCTGTTACACACTTTCCAAAGTAACACTTCGTGCGAGATGACGGTAAAACGCAATGCTTAACCTTTTATCCAGATTTTTTTCATACTTCAGCTACTCTGCCTTATATTAGCTGATGCTAGAGAAATTTGAAATCTCCCCAAGTATAATGCAAGAGATTATTTTAGAATTTCATCTTGGTCTGGTTTGGTGGGACATCTGAAGTTATTGTGAAGTCTCGCCTGCGAACAATAGGGGTCAACCAAAAACAATAAAAACCGTAGTTTTTTGAAGCCTGGATCAAAGGGGAAAAGGTGGATTTTCCCCGAAAACAAGAGACTCATCGAACTGAGGCTTGTGAACAATGACGGGAAGGAACATAAATGGAAATGCTCGCGGACATGGTGGGTCAGGTTAAGTGTGATTTAACTCTCTCTCTCTTTCTCTCTCTCTGTCTGTGTGTGTGTGTGTGTGTGTGTCTCTGTCTCTGTCTCTCTGTCTCTAT
This sequence comes from Morbakka virulenta, assembly GCA_003991215.1. Classification (NCBI taxonomy): domain Eukaryota; kingdom Metazoa; phylum Cnidaria; class Cubozoa; order Carybdeida; family Carukiidae; genus Morbakka; species Morbakka virulenta. Next base: position 351,016 of record RDPX01000451.1, on the reverse strand, counting down.
CTCTGTCCCTCCCCCCACCCTCTCTCTGTCTCTGTCTCTGTCTCTGTCTGTCTGTCTCTCTCTCTCTCTCTCAGAGAAGAAATCTGGAAATTAATAGAAGGATAGCATAAACAAATGAGAAAAGCATAGTTGAGATGGCAGTGTTTATTGCTTGCACCCTAACATGGCTAAAAACAGAGGGCTAAAGCCCCTTTGCCTATAGGCTAAAACCAGCACTGGGTATTATTATTCTATGTACCATATCAGCATTGGATCTCATTAATTTTTAAAATATACTTTTAATAGCGCCTAAAAATCCAAGAGAAAAATATGACATCCCAAGTGAACACCAGTTACACAGCAAAGGTGCATGGCTACAAAAATGTATTTAAATGTGATCAGATCAAATGTAGTTAGCACATGGTGTCAGTATGAGGAAATGAAGCTTAGTCTTTTGTAGCCCTCTACCTATTCACGAGGCAGTGAGATCATCTGGTCCATAACTCGGTAGAGTTTGCTAGCGTCATGTCGTGTCCAGCACAGTTCTGTGATTGCATCTGGCACACTGTGCCTCGCCAATGAAGCTGGAATTCAAATTGATCATTTATTGTTAAATTAAAGTGCAAAAAGGTGAAAATGAGTGCAAGGAGTGGTAGTTGCATGTACCCTGATGTGCGTGCTATAAAATGTGTCGTAGAAATGATCTTTTTATAGTATAACCTAATCATTGTTAAAGAGACATTAAGATAATCCATCAAGGTTAGTCATTAGTATTACAATTTAGTAGCAAGAAGTGATTTCAATTATGGTTTATACATACTCACATACACACAAGCATACATACATACATACATACATACATACATACATACATACATACATACATACAT
>RDPX01000451.1:336857-350031 GCA_003991215.1 Morbakka virulenta | reverse complement strand
ACCGATTATGGTTTATACATACTCACATACACACAAGCATACATACATACATACATACATACATACATACATACATACATACATACATACATACATACATACATACATGGTGATTGATTGCTTCATCTTGACAGATGATTGCCGTCTCTGACTTCAGCTGTTTTCAGCAAAATTTGTCTTTCCTTGCGTGACCTCGCAGATGACTTTGGTGACTAGCTTCTGATCTGCAGTGCTTGAAACATAGGTGACAGATGATAGAAGTAGCTTCCACTGCCTTGATATTATCACTTTATGAAATTTGGTATCTGTGTACAGCCATGTGTCTTTTGAGTTCTGGCGCTGATTTGCAAACCTTGCCACACATCGCACTTCACAGATTGTGTGGCCTTCAAGGGAGATTAGAAAGTGGCCTTCATCTAACATGAGACTTCAAATGATAGACAAAGTAAGCTTTTGATAGAAGAATACGATCACATTTGTCACACTTTCAGCTGTTTGTTCCTCGATCGAGGTTGTTCCACCAGCCTTTGCGCAATCTACACTTTGATCGTTCATGCTCTTGGCGACTATTTACAAACTATGCACAGCCTGTCTTCACGCACCTTCTCCAAGTCGCTCTTTCCAAACATAGCTTTTCCCAGTTCCTTCTTCTGGGTTTGTGCTGTGGTCGCTTCCATGTCTGAAGTTGCCCATGAAACAGTTGCTTGGAGAGTCACGTCGTCACCCACACGAACCATATGGCCTGCCCAGCGCATATTGTTGGCGATAATCATTGATTCGTTACTTCACTATCAGGAGTTTGGATTTGCCCCTTGATATTGAGTATGCGTCTCAAACATTTCTGATCAAAGTGTTCAAGTAGTTTGAGATGTCTTCGATGTACGGTCCATGTCTCACAAGAATACAAATGAGCTGTCAAGACACACGTCTTCTGCACGCAGAGCTTGGTTTTGAAAGCGATGGCGCGATATGTCCAAACTCGTTTTTCAAGTATTCCAAAGGCAACATTGGCTTTCTGTATCCTCTGGTGTATTTCTGCATCAAGTGAACCATCTCTCGACAGGGTGCTACCAAGATATACAAATGTGTCTACCACACACAGTGAACTGCCATAAACACGGGTATCTGGTACAATGTATGGTTCACCAGGTGCTGCTGTGTACATGTCTTTTGTCTTCTTCAGACTAATTTGATACATATATACATACATGTATATATATACATACATGTATATATATACATACATGTATATATATACATACATGTATATATATACATACATACATACATGTATATATATATATATACATACATACAAACATACATAAATGTATATATGTATATAAAGTATATGATAATACACAGAAGTATAAAGTAATATATAATTATCAACAGAGACAATATACTGTATTTGTTCATCTTTAATGAAAATGTACATATCTGTTCAGATTAAGATAATGTATGGTGAAAATACTAATCACTTAGGGATATTTCGTATTCAAGCAACACAAAAGCTGCATGCGTGAACGGAGGTTTTTTCTAATACGTAAACAAGTATAAAAATCAATTACCACCAGGGAGGTTGCCCTACTTTTTCTTCTCTTTATGGTTTCAGGTTTGAGGCATTATTTCAACTGTTGTTTTTTTTAAATTAATAGTTCAATCCCTTTTTTTTGATGACTGTGTTTATAATATAGTGAATTCAACAGAAATATTAAATTAGTATGTTATTTGGTACCTTGGTCGCGCTCTCTAACCTGATCCCCCGACGGAGCCTAATACTTATTTATTGCTAAATAAAATCGATCGGGTATCTATTAAAAANTCTCTCTCTCTCTCTCTCTCTCTCTCTCTCTCTCTCTCTCTCTCTCTCTCCCCCTCTCTCTCTCTCTCTCTCTCTCTCTCTCTCTCTCTCTCTCTCTCTCTCTGATTTCATGATCGAAAATAAGATTTAAAATTAACATGTTTGACAAACTGGAATGTCTTGTTCTGTTTACTCTCGGTCATCCGCCCACGTTCATGTTTGATTGCTGATGGCAAAACTATATCACAAATATATTGGTGATGCTGCTGCTTATTTAATTTTCAACGTTTTGTATCACCCTTTCAAATCGTCAATGTTTGTCCTCAGAGAAATTCTTATGTTTATTTTAAATAACAAGGAACATGAGGCAGAACGAGGACAACCCCGTTGCAATCTTTAAATTTTTCTCCTGACCGAAATCCAATGCATAAATTACATACTTCAAAACAACTTAATTTTCTCCTCAGATTTAACGCCACGCATACAAAACAGCCACAGAGCAAATTTGACACCTCACCTTTGAAAGACTTTCTTTCTGGACTCCATTGTGGTATTCGTTTCCTTGGACTCCGAAACTGAGACTTACCAAATCCAAACATCACAAAATACTTGGATGCAGAGTCTGACAAACGTCACTCATATCTACAATGAAAGAACACAGATCTGTTAACCTTGTGTAAATTCAAGGCGATGCAAATGACACAGCGAGTAAAACAAGTATTCTGAATGTTATTTAGTGACACGCGTGGCAAAGAGCATTTTTTGTGGTCAAAACAAACAAGCAATTTCACATAAAGATCGAAGATGAGAAAAGAAGAAAATGTGACTTCCGCTGTTGTAAATTCATAGTAGATTGGCTGTTAAAACTCTTGCAAAACTTACATCCAATTTGTGACATCTGACACTTTCATCAGGAACGTCTATCGTTGTAAAATCAGCCCGTTACAGTGACTGAAACAAGATGGGTCTGTGCAAGGATGTCAAAAGACCATAAGTGAACATGTGGTTTTTTATCTAAGTTGCGCAACCTGACAAACTGCAGCTCATGAACCATAAATCAAATAGATGACCTCATGATATAATGATAAGATGACTACTTCAGACTCAACAACACTAAGAAGACAGAGAAAATAATGCTATGCTTCCTGTGAAGGAAAACGAAGAGGCCCTTCACCTCTTTAAATATGACAGCATCCAACAAAGAAACACTTTTGCTGCTAAAATAAGTGAAGCTGAACTTTCTTACACCTTTTCTTTTTACTAAAGATTAAAAAAGTCAAACCTGAGGCTTGTGGCACTCAAGGATTGTGTTTAAATAACTCAAATATTTTAAAGTGATTCTTAATTTGTCTTAAGGAAACCATCTCTATAATTCTTAAATAAAGGACTCGAGCTGGAAATATAAGTTTGAGGTTCAAATTATTCTTAATTATTTTCTAATGCAGCATAGTGTTAACGTCCTTTCGTCAAGAGTAACCGGTTAGCCCGACTTATATTTTATCCTTGTCCTTGAGGTAAATTAGCATGAACATGCAATTCACATCGATCAAAACTAAGAGTGGTGACTAATCAACGTACAATCTCTGGTTCGCATGAAATCTCCCCCACTTATTAACGTTGCCTTCATTACACAGTGTCGAAATCGAAACCTCACGAATTAACCAACACTACTTGCGGAAATCTTCATGAAAGAATTCCTTTGACTGCTTCGTGCTAAGTTGTCAACAATGCACACGAATATTAAACCAAGAAAAATGATACTTCTGCATTTTTCTTGGCAGTTGCGTTTTCTTCCTCCAAGGCCTCTGTTCTCATGCCACCTAAAAGAGACCTTTGGTGATTGAAGTGGAATCAAAAGGTGCTACAGTCACTGTCTACCACACATTGCCCTCGTAAGAGAGTGGTTATGGGGTGACACTACCACTAGTATTTTTATCAAGACGTTATCTCTGGGACAGTTTCAAAGCAAGGCTAAAGAGGCTCTCTCTTCCATGAGACAGAAAACCTCGCCAGATGCTAACCTGGTATTTCAAGGTCCCTGTGTATTAAAAAACTCCTGATCACACAAATCTCACAATTTACACAATGGACAGTTTTTACAATCAGAATTTCAACTTCAATTTTTACACCACCGAGTTCAAATAATTTCTTAAACACTCTCCAGGATGCAAGGATAAGCTTATTTTTCTTCTTCTTCTTCCCACTCATTTCCATCAACGTTGTGACTTTATGTTCTTTTATCTTGATTGTTGCTGTGTTCGATAAAATGTATGTAACTTTGCACTTGAACGATTTCATGGTTGTTGTGTGTATGTGTGTATGTGTGTGTGTGCTATTTCATCCTGATTCTTGGGTAAGAGCCTTTTTCAGATTCTTATCATATACCGTGTGCCTGGATATGATTCCTAGCTTATTCTTAATATTCTAACGTTTTTGAGCCTCGCGATACTTACAATAATAATTCATATAAAAAACCCGCTGTAACGCAAATATTTTAGGATTGACGCTCTCTGCAGAGCTGCAACCTGCAGCTTGAAGCTATACGGCCATTGGATTAACTGAAACAACCCACCCTCTTTAAAACAATGAAAGTATTTCCAACACTCTTTTGATTATTCAAAATAGTTTTATTGTCATGTACTAAATATTCAGATAGCAAGAAATTTTACTAAATTGTCAATCCTAAAAAAACCCATGAAAACGAACCGCACTCCCCACCCCCACGGGTCCTTCCGCAAACTTGCAGCTTCCAAGTGGGAAGGAGTAAAACAAGAAGATATTTTATTTGGAGACGAAATGAAAAGGTAAAGATAGAGCGAGATGGAGATTATGGGCACCATGGAACTGCCAACAGACAAAGAAAAGCACTCAAACAAATTGGGAGAGAAACAAACATTGGATGAACTTCAATTTTGTCATACAGTATTTTTAACCAAAGCTCCAACAACCAAAGATACTTGACCCCCTGAAATTCCCAAAAAGGTCTTGCCATAATCAATGCTGAGATAAACAGAAAAATATTGTTAGGAATGCTGCAATGGGTTAACTACACGGGTCTACCGTAATTTGATAATTAACGACCAGTCACATATATAGATAATTCCCTTAAATCTATTACTCTACATTAACAGGTTTTGACCACCGTAAACACCTCTAGGTATGCCAAATCCTTCCGTAATTAACAAAGATATATACTTTACATAATTCCTTCTGATAAAGAACTTATTTTTCTCAGATATATATTGTTTACACCAATCTCAAATGTATAGGTCTCGGCGTTTGAGTTTTAGACCTCCTTCTTTGTTTTCAGTCTTCCATTTCATAACTTATAGATATTTCGAAGGCCCATATGAAAGTCCTATTTTTATTCTCCCACTGATGACCTCTTAACCCTGCTCTCTCTCTCTCTCTCTCTCTCTCTCTCTAACACTTGCATTGCAAATATATACTCTGTTCCTTTGTTCTAATTGTTACCTTCAATGTGTTGAACCCTGTTGTCCTCTTATTTGTTGTTTGGTTGCTAATAGATGATGTGGTGTCCAAGCCAATCTTATGTAGTATTCATTTTGTTGTTATTTTGTTTATGAGATAAAACTGGTCATGCTCATCGGAAAGTTGTCTTTTGTCCTGTTGTGTGACACAGACTGAAAATGAGTCCGTGAGATACTTCTAATCATACATTTCCCTCACTCTTCACCACGAACAACTTTTTTGACAAGTATCAATAGATGGACACTGATTTCACCAAAGGAGGTAATCCAGAAATCAAGGAAGAGAGTAAAATGGAGAACAATAGTAGCCCTACCTCTCAGTTGACACTGCACCAACAAGACAAGACTTTTTACGAAGAGCATAAGACGACGACATCAAAACTATATTAGCCATGTTTCGTAGGGTTCTTAATGAGTTCGTCGAATAGACAATATTTTATAGCATATGATAGGGCGAGGATTCCATGATCCCACGCTTTGCACTATTGATATGTTATCTTCACTTAGCCGATGATACAATAGCTTGATCAATGCTGTTATCAAGTTTCAATTTGAAGAATTTTAAATCACCAGCATTACTTCACTCTAAAATTAAGTTCTGTTTCACCTAACCCATAAAACTAAATGGCGCACCATATCAGAAGTTTTTTATAATGCGCCTACCTACTCTCACAGAGTATTAGGTGCTACCAAAATCAGCTTCACTGAATCCGTTTAAAAGAGACCTGTAGTATTAAGAAAATACCATTAAGATTTTCCTAATCAGTTTTAAGTAGTTCATTCTGGTCAAATATATATTTCCTGAGAGCTGTTTAGTTAAAGAAATATATTATAGGGAGCCGAAGTATTGTTATTTTTTTACCTTCTTTCAAATGACGTGTTCTTCGAGTTTTGTTTTGTTTACATTTTTTGTGCAGAGATTAAAAGTATAACATTAATCAAACATGACATGATGGTTTTATATATACATATTATCCCTTGGAAAGATATTGATGGATATTATCCCTTATTAAGCCCCCCTTTGAAGAGGGTAATACAGCACTGCCTGATTTAGAAGGATATAAAACGTTACATCTAAAAATATATACTTTCTTTTATTCCAATATTCTTATATATGAGTAAAAAGATTTTTTTGATGAATTTTTATCTTGTTTACAGAGTGTTAAGAGAGAAGATATGTATATATTTTAGTTGTAACATTTTATACTGTTTTTAAGCTGTTTTTCTATTCTTTTAGATCTAATGATAAAAAATCCTTCTCGAAATTTATCATCAATGAAGTGATAAACACTGTTGGTTATGATTTATTTGAATGTGTTTGTTTTGTTTAAGTTTTTTGCTGTACACAGATCTAGCAGTATTAACAAAGGAAAAGGACAAAAAAATCTTATAAAGATTTTCTTTTTTTTGTATGTACTAATGAGTCACCACACATCAAAGCTAAAAGCAACTCGAGGATGAGGGTTAAGATTATATTAGATTATATTACATTATATTTTATAATGACTTGAAAATCTTGACGTAAGTCGAAAATACAAGAAATGATACCTCCCCTGGTTATACGATCCACAATACATAAAAAAAACTAACCAGGATCAACCAGATATCTAACTTGATAGCATGGTTCTCATTAATTTCTACTTGTGCCCCTTATAAAAAGCTCTAAATCAAAACACTTAGTAGTGTATTGTACAAAAAATCAAAATAAAGGATAGCACCCGATGGTTTGTGGAAGTTATCAGTAACATTTGAGCAGTGTGCATGCTGGTACATATCTCTTTAGTTCATAAGTGCATCTCTGTTAGTTTCTAAAGACCAACAGGCTTCATCACTAACTTTGATTCCTTGTAGAATACATCGCCTTCTTTTACTTTCGAATCCATCATGACTAGTAGAGAACCACAGAGAGCCAAATCATTGCTAAATGTTGTCCGAAGTTAATTTTTGAAATCTTTTTGCTCATGTTTGCAGCTTCTTTAACACCATGATGACGAAGATCTTGTTTGTAAAACCCAAACCGCCTTACCATTCGGATAGTTGGATCAACATCGCAAATATATTCAAAGTTCCNCTTAGTAGTGTATTGTACAAAAAATAAAAAAAAAGGATAGCACCCGATGGTTTGTGGAAGTTATCAGTAACATTTGAGCAGTGTGCATGCTGGTACATATCTCTTTAGTTCATAAGTGCATCTCTGTTAGTTTCTAAAGACCAACAGGCTTCATCACTAACTTTGATTCCTTGTAGAATACATAGCCTTCTTTTACTTTCGAATCCATCATGACTAGTAGAGAACCACAGAGAGCCAAATCATTGCTAAATGTTGTCCGAAGTTAATTTTTGAAATCTTTTTGCTCATGTTAAATTAAAGAAGAGAATAGAAGCACGTAATTAAACCCTGTTTACTGCATTCGTTGGATAGCAGCTTGACAACACAATTCCATAGTGTCAAGGTTGCCGACCGGAGAATATTAAAGGACAGGAGAGCTATTGTGAATATTGATCACAGCACATATCAGTGGATTACTATTTATTTCAAGCTTAAACAAGACTGAAACTTTGCATCAAACGCAAAAGTGAGTATACAAGACCAATATTCAACAAATGAAATTCCAGATTTTAGAACGTGCAGTTAAATACTTTGACTTAACATCCTTTGAGAAATTTTTACCATAAATAATAATTTTGTAAAGAAAAATTTTAGAGACAAAAGAAGAATAAAGTGATGTGTAAATACGTAAGGAAAGATCGGAGAAAAGACCTTTTATTTACTTTTCAACTTGCCTCCTATTTTTGTTGTCATGAAACAAATTAAACAAAACAAAAAACAAAAATAAATATTTTTTTATTTTTACATATACTCCCATTTGTTTCAAATCCTCTCTATATTTTGATAGTGGAGCAGACATAGGGTCGACGCCCTATATCAAAAAGCAAATAAATAAAATACTATTGTATGTAATATTTAAAACTCCTATTATTATATTTCATTATTAAAATTAATTTTCAATGGGGGGGGGGGGCTGAAACATGTATATAACCTGATTAAGAAGGTGTTATGCCACTTTAATGACACTAGGCATGGAGTAAATTCAACATTTATTTATACTAACTTTTTTCCAAACAAAATCAGAGTGGATCGAGATGGAGAATTGCTGGGGTCGGGGATTGAATGTTGAATGTCCTCCATTCGCGAGGATCCAGGTACGGGCAGGTGATCATTATGTGGCAATGGTCGAGTGGCAGACCTAACTACTGCACAGCTTGTGACTCTCCTCACTTTCCAGATTCCATGGGTAAACTGAGTCAAACAAAAATAACAATCTGATACATGATCAGTTGGCTCATGCTAGATCATAGGTACAGTGAAGGGCATCTTCTTCCTGTCTCCCTTCTCCCAGTGATGCAGGCCACTAAAGCATGAGACACAGCAATTTTGAGGAGCTCATGTCTTATGCAGGTCTGGGTTGCAGTCAAAGTATTTTTCATAGGCACTTATAATAACATTGAAAAACTTCCTACATCGAGATACTATGGAATAATTTCCACAAATGCTGCAAAAGGTATCTGGTGAGTTCGTGTACAAACAATGAGTTTTAGGTGGCATTTTTAAACGAGAAAGAGTTCAATGCAATTAGGATGGCTCTTAAATCACAGCTAAAGAAAGTATTGGACAATCACCAGTCCCCGATAGTGTACTAATATAATTACGTGGTACGAGAAACCAGAAAAATTTCAAGGGGTCTTGTTTTACCAGAAAAATGTTCCTGCAAAATTTATCCTTGGTTGAAGTGACTGCTTTGCTCGACTGTGACTTTAAAATCGTTGGAAACCTGGTATATTCTCCTGTTATGACATCCTCTGACTATTTCTTCGGATAAATGACGAGCTTAAATCTGCTTTTGAGGACTGTTTTGAGCGGTGAGAATAACAGTTTCTAAGTCACAGGAATCAAGCAACGCAATAACGTTTCATTTGAAGAAGTGTGTGGACCACAGAAGAGAGACGATATCGAAAAATACATGACATTAATGTACGTTCGACTATGAACGTACATGACATCGTATGACCTTTTCTCCCTCGAAAAATACAATAACTATGATTTACTTGCTATTCTGGATGTCTTCGTTTGAAGTTACAACTTTTGCAACAGTTTAGAAGGTGTTTACTTCGATATCCCTTGAACTTTTTTCTTTACCGAAATAGAAAAAAGCGGCGGATTACAACCTTAACTTTTCAAAGTCAGCCTATTTTATCCGTAAGTGCAGATCACATTATTTTAGAGCTGATTACTGTAATCCTCATCTTATATTGCGTAAGAATTAATATAAACCACAAACGTAAAAAATTTAGGTTAATCTAAATAGTTCGACTCATTTGACAGCGAGTAAAGCGTCTTGGTAAAAAAATATGATTTCATTGTCTCCTAAAACAAAAAAACTACATTTAAATATCTGTAAAATTAAATAATGAACTAGGATATTACAAAAATAATAGAAAAAATTCATTTTATAGAATTTTGTATCAACTTCAATGTAAATTGTGAGATGTCTTATAAAGATGAAGACGAAGAAAAAGGAAGAAACAATTTGGACGGAAAAAGAGATGTATCCAAATTATATATGTATGTAAATTTCAATTAAAAAAAAAATTCAAAAATATAAATTTCAATATTAATACAATGCATTTGCTGTTCAACGACTAATTAGTGAACTGCCATCCTCACAAAATCAACTTTTGCCTGTTAATCTTTGTTGTGAATCTAAACCTTATTAATAACAACTCAGAACAATCTTTTTCTTTCCAACAAGTATTTGTTAATAGAAAGATGCTATTCAGAATTTTTAATTAAAAAAATATTTTAATACAAAATTGAGTATGACTTCTTATTTTCTCACATTCTATTCAATAACTGAACTTAGGCAAGTTTCAATTTGAATCTTACTCATTATACTAGAAGGGTTTTGCAGTATAGAACATTTTTCTGCATTTAATGACAGCTTAGCAAGTGAAAAGTAAGTTATCAAACAAAATTTCTCGATTTTGTCATTAGATTAATAAATCTTGTCTCGGGCTTATATTAGAAACACGAGTTTTTATGTTTTTTTTGATATTTTCAACTTTTAATATGTTAATTACTTGTGTTTTCGCATGGTATTACTCTGCATTTTGAAAACGCTACACCATGCCACTATAGCAAATAACTATCAATAATAATAATAATTAAAAAAATTAATAATAATAATAATAATAATAATAATTGCTAGTTACAAGACCATCTACAAGAAATGTAAAATGAATGCTCTTTGAAAATCAAATACTGTCTTTATTTTTTTATTTACTTATTTACTTATTACTTCCTTACTTTCTCTTTCATACTGCAATGTTTGATCCCATCCATTTCATTAATACTTAAGTATATATACAATTCTCTATCTTTTTTTATGACATCATGCTCCTCTAAAATTGTATTACTTGACTAGACTAATTTTCCTCTTTTGAAAGATGCCTTAGCACACTAATCCAATCCGAATGACATATTTATATCTTTGCTAACGGTTTTCACATTTGACAAAGTCCTTCAAGATCACTTTCATTTTTTGCAAACAGTTTCAGTTGTCCATTATGAATAAGTGCTCCAACTCTTTACCATTGATGTAATGACCGTAGCCAGATATAGATAGAGCGATTTCGACAAGGTAAAGAGAACAATGCCAAACGGAAGGGGGGATAACGAACCACCCTGGAATATGCTTTCATTAGTATTTATGACATTCAAATAAAAGATTCCTTTTTAACGAGTCAACGAGGTATGATAGTTTCATGCCGCTGTGCATAAAATTAATAATTATTGGGGAAACTTTCTAGAGTTCCGGTGACTTTAGAATCCAACCATGTCATATACTGTCGAAGGGATATCGGAAGGGATTCCCTGTTGCTTATGTCAACAAACGTAACTCTGATATAGTCCTTGAGTATTTCGGAATGGAGTTTATTGATCTGCGTCTGTTCCGTTTCAGAAAATGCAGCAATTCTGTATTCGCTAACATTATCATTTGTCACTAACTCATTGCCCTCTAATTCTATAGAATCTTGATTAACATGTAATACATCTCCAACTACATTTCTAAAAACCTCTTCAGGTTATTGTTTTTTAGGCAATCTTTCTGGACAATTAAAAGGAACACATACTGTTTTAGCACGGATAATATCTTTAATCGGGTTGATTTCTGCTTCCGATAGTCGTTTGTTCCTAATGGTATATTGGTGAACGTTTCACAGCTTATTAGGGTTTAACTTTATTCTGATTCTTATTATTCTGATAATGATTATTATTACTATTAATATTACTATTATTATCATATTATAATTATTAAAACACCTCGATTACAAAATAATTTTATCTTAAATTGCAGAGCTAGCGATCCAATGTTCGTATTCCATTTAGAACCGTCAGCTCAAGCATTGGACTTTACCAGAACAACTCATCTTTGGATAAATGCAAGCAAAGTTAATTTGCCCAAACTTTTTTGCAGAGAATGCAGTGTGAATTTGTAGGGATTGAATTGAAATAGACGATATTTTAAATCATTACCAGCCTGGTATTGATTGTTGTTATTTTAGAGGTGATTACACTTGCGACTATTATGTTCTGTCGTTTTTATCATTTCGCGCTTTCAGAAGACTAAAACAAATCTCCATACATTTATTCTTTATTATTTGACACTTTAAAAAGCGGTTGCAAAAGCAAATAATAAACTGAAGTAATTGCTTCTTCAGGATACTTGACAGGTTGTCAATAATCTGGGAGAAGAAATGGAAAACCGAGGCTTTGATGGAGCATCCAAACATAACAAATAACAAATAAATTAAAAGGCTTAACATGGCAATTGATTATTCAAATCGTAGTGTTTCGTCATTACACCAATTAGGGACAAGCAACATTATAAATATCAAATAGAAATATGGTCAGATGAAAATAGAGAAGGTTTTGATTATCAACTAGGCAGGGAATATTTGGAATCTCAGAAAAAAATAAAGGATTTTTGAAATGTGAATTAGTCTTTCTTGAGGATTGTTCTTTGATGAGTATAATATTAAAAATTCGGTTGGATTTATCCTAGTATTAATTCAGTTAAATTTAATAAATTGATAATTTGAAAATTCACGATCCACAGATTTTATTCCTGTAGATATTGGCTCCAAAGAACCAGGATATTAGATAAGTTAAAAGCTAAAGTTTGTCTTAAGGATATCTAACAATTTTTCATTTGATTAATGTAAATCATCTCAACGATGAATCCAATTCTTTACTTTTATCTACTATTTTGCACAACACATTACTGAAAAATATCGTATTTTGTCAAATAAAAAGGATAACAAACACAACAAGTAATGGTAGAAAATAATTAATTGAGTTAGCTACTACTATCCTTTTTTCTTCTAACACATTATCCCTCGTTTGAACCAATACCTAGTTAGCCGACAATGTAACACAAAATCTTCTCAATAACAACTCTAGAAACCTCTCTCCCTCTCTCTTTCCCCCCTGTCTGTCTGTCTGTCTGTCTGTCTCTCTCTCTCCCTCTCTCTCTCTCTCTCTCTCTCTCTCTCTCTCTCTCTCTCTTTCTCTCTTTCTCTCACTCTCCCTCTCCCTCCCTCTCTCTCTCTCTCTCCCTCTCTCTCCCCCTCTCTCTCTCTCTCTCTCTCTCTCCTCTCTCTCTCTCTCTCTCTCTCTCTCTCTCTCTCTCTCTCTCTCTCTCTCTCTCTCTCTCTCTCTCTCTCTCTCTCTCTCTCTCTCTCTCTCTCTCTCTCTCTCTCTCTCTCTCTATCTCTCTCTCTTTATCTCTCTCTCTTTCTCTTCTCTCTCTCTCTCTCT
>RDPX01000451.1:284480-305108 GCA_003991215.1 Morbakka virulenta | reverse complement strand
CCAAATATATAATATATAATATATAATATATAATATATAATATATAATATATAATATATAATATATAATATATAATATATAATATATAATATATAATATATAATATATAATATATAATATATAATACATAATATATAATATATAATATATAATATATATATAATATATATATTATATTATATATATATGTACATATAAACAACATATATAATTTTTTCGATGTGCATTCGCGCTTGTATTTGTGAGTAATATCTATAACGTTGAGCTAAGATGCATAGCTTTCTAAGAACATCCTAATTCTGCACTGCAAATTAATGTTAAATTAGTGAATACTGATGAAGATTGATATCTTATGATAACCGAAATGAAACAAGATATTCTAAACGTTTACCATTAACTAAATGCATATGTTATTTAAAGATAAGCTCTACCTAGCTATAAACTTAAGTGAGGTGTTGGTTCAATTCTAATAGAAATACGTCTGGAATCTCAAAGACGTCTGTTGCTTGGGGTCATCACTATCCGACGAAAGTATCTGACAAAGAGATTATTTGAAAAAACGACTGTAGAAAACGAAATGTTTTTGTACATATTGTAATCTGTTACACACAATAACATAAACACACACTTATACATACATATGAATTAATCCTTTGAAACCTTCATTTTCGTTTGGTATTTAAGCTATCAAAGTCGTCATGCTTCAACAGCATGTTTTTTTCTGAACTTATTTTCAATATGCAAAGGTTGATTTGCCTGTTGGACTTTTGTTTTAAAAGAGGGTGATATTGCATTGGCCTCTGTTGTAGATCAAAATGACTGAAAAGGGGGAAAACACCCCCTTGGTCTTTTTAATGCAAGTTATTTTGCACCAAATGTTAAGAAAACAAATTATTTATCAAGATCAAGAAATATTCAAAAGCAAAAATCATCATTAGATGCTTACAAAAAGTCGTGTATGAAATACAGATGTTGCTTTAAGAAAACTTTTAACAAATGATTGTCCCTCAGGTCATTTTGCTCTGAATTTTCAAGCAACTGTATAATTTCACAAAAAGAAACAGAGCTTAAATAAATAATCAGTTGTCCCTAGCATTATTAATATAAGCAGACCAACGTAGTTTCTTATATTCTACTTGACAGAGTATTTTACTCCAAACCTTTATAACTTAAAATATACATTTAAAAAGACATTATTAGTATTTTGATTGACCAATATTTAGAGAATAGGGCAAATATATATTTGGGTGAATAAAAACAAGAGCTGAAAGAATTTCTTCTGACAGGTTCACGTTTATCATGACTTTTAGGAGGTAATTGTATAATTAAAGGAAATATTTCATTAACTACTATATAAATATATATACATATATACATATATATAGCAGGTCATGTACCTAAGTACATATATATATTGTATATATACAAATATTTATATAGTACTTGTGTTTGTGTTTGATTGTGATTGTGTGTGTGTTTTTATTGAACAAGAGGAAAACCCCTTCTTGTCGTGGTGTACTGCTTTAGCCTACTTGATCTTGGTAATGAAAATTAAATACTCTAAATATACATTTGCAGTAATATGCACTTATCTGCGCATGGATGTATTATTTTTCTCACATTGGCTCCCTTTCTCCTCCTTCTACTCCTCCTCTCTCTCTTCTCTCTCTCTCTCTCTTCTCTCTCTCTCTCTCTCTCTCTCTCTCTTTCTCGTTTTCTGCACTCCATACATCTCAAATACGATCTGCAGTACGGATGAGACTAGGTTCTACTCAAAATTGTGTTTACAGCTATAAATACAACAAGGAACACTAAACAAATGGAATTAGGTAGTGCAATACTTAAAAGCATTAGTCAATATAACAATAGACTGACCAGGAGTGTCTTATTTTGTACCAATGTTATGAAGCTGGTATCAAAAGATATTAAAATATCTCGACGAGAGCACGCCGGATGATAACAAGGACTGATGTTCTGAAAAAAAATGCACCCACCAACCAACAACTGCTCATGCGATTCTAATAAAACGCCGTAATAACAGAGTATTAAGTTTTTATTTTCTTTAAAAGGAGCAACAAAACCCTAGTATTACTTGGTGAAATTGCGTTAAATACCTTATTGCCATAAAAAGAAATATTTTTGGATATTTTCTCGCTATCACTGTCTAGGACAACAAACAATATTATATTTACCTTTGGTTGATTTTTATGGACAATTCCAGAAGGAAATCATTTGACGGAAAATCTGCACTCACATTTGGAATCACGTTGACTAGAAGTTTAAAATCATAACATGGAATAGTCAACCACACTTGGTCCTAAGAAGATTTGTTATGGTTCGAAGGTTTTTAGCAGAGCTTTCATTGGATTAGACCATCACAGTTCAAACAGGTCATTTTTGTTAAGGCTTCACATTGCATAGTTTGACTGAGCAAAGTAGCAACCGGCAAAAATATACAGAACTTGAAGAACGTATTGAAAAGAGACGCACCTTTATCGTGGCCATTCTCTAACCATCTCTAAATCAGCATTATCTGTTATGATGCTGACAGCTGAAACAAAGTTAGTTATCCGAGCGCGTGCCAACTTCCATTGTAATGATTCCTTCAATTCAACAACTCCATTTTGCAAGGACGACTTTCACAGAAACGAAGCCGACATTTACACTGAAACAACTTCAGCTCGCTAAAAATACTCCCATATTCAAAGAATGTTCTGCGCATGTACAAATATTCATCAGCTGTTACTGGGAACTTTAAGTGCAGAATATACTACACAGAACAGTTCAGAAAGAAACTAGTTGGAGCAAGATCATTAAATATTGATGCTCTACAACTTGAGGCATAAAAAATACAAAAAGGTGGAGGATCATTGTCTTCACTTGTGGTTGCCAATTACCAGTAGGTTAGCTTTGCTCGATTGTAACCTGCAAGAAATGTAGAGAGCTAGTTGAGTAAACATCGAATACAGATTTTAGTAAACATTTGGAGAAGATAAGAACAGCAAATAAATGTTGTAATTAGATTTTAGTTAAATACAAATGTTTCTGCAGGTTGTACAAGTTAGGTTAGCGATCAAAATAATGGCAGGTGAGTCTTTTTGAATCTGCTTGGAAATTCATAAAGGGATTTCTATAGAAATTTTTATAATCAATAAATGGTAATGTCCAAAAAAAACTGTCTTATTAAAAGGCTCAAAACTGTTATTTTGCAAAATTAGGTCCAACGAAGCCGAAGACAGGGTTGATAAACTTGTTCACTTGCTCAACATCATTTCAAGAAAGATAAGTTATCGTGGTTAAAAATGAGGAAAGGGAAATATCAATACCTACATTTTTAAAGGTAATACTTCATATTTAATAAAACATTTTCAGGTTTCAGAAGTCCCCTATCACTGTATCTCTTATAGTCTTGCTCAAAGAATGGAATTATAGTTGAAATAAAATAAGATAAAGCAAAATGTTTGGACATATTTTTTTTTAAACGAAGACCTACTTTACCACAAAGAAAATATTTGGTAATTTAAACAAACGTACGCCAGACCAAAAAAAAGCTGTTAAATTTATTTCTTAATTTTTAAAGGCATTTTATTCAAAAAGGTTGCTATGATAAATAAAAGAGCTAATCACTTAATCACATTATTTTTTAAAATAATACTCTAGGGGGTTTCACTATTTACTAAGAAATTAACCAACTTTTTGAAAAATAATAACAACAAAAATTCCAGCTTCCTTTAATCTCCCTCCCTCTTTCCCCACCAAATGAGATCAATTCCTGTAAAGACCCCATAATTGACTCGGAGATGGGTGGATTAGAATAATCCTATGCTTAGCTCTCGAACCTGATGCTCACTTTTGTCAAATTAGCTACAAGTAAAGAATTTCCTTGTGTACTAATCTTTAGACAGGACGCATTCTATCAGTTAAAAAAAGGGTGGGTTTTCATTGATGTCCTGAAAATGGGGAACTACCCTGGAAAAACCAGCTACCCTGCCATACAGAGAGAATTGGCGAGTGATGATACAGGCAGACATCAAAAGAATTGATGCATTTGAAATGTTTGGCTACAAAAGAATACTTCGAGTCACCTGGACACAGCAAAGAACAAATTAGTCAGTCCTCAGAGAAATTGGACAGGAGAAAAGTCTGCTCAGATCGATCAGAAGAAGAAAACGTTGGACATATCACAAGGAGAGGTGGGATATCAGCTGAGATCCTGCAAGGAATGACAGAGGGATAAAGGAAGAGAGGAAGGCAGAAAATGAGATGGAGCGACAACATTGTCGATTGGACGGGGAAGACCATGAATGAATGTACGAGTGCATGTCGGGAGAGACGCAGATGGAGGAAGCTGGAGTGGACGGCAATGCGGATCACCGACCTCAACGCTGACGATGGACCGAACGACGACGACGACGATACAGGTACAAACGACATAACTAGATCGGTGGAGATATGATTTAAATGCTGCACTCACCAGACAATAATCTGCTTAGGAAGGGGCCTCTGCTTAAGTTAGTACTCGAGGTAACTGAATGCGCATCTATCTATGCATTGCGTATCAAAAATCTAAAATTAATTAAACAGTACTCTCAATTTACCAACGAGAATAGATCTGTGTTATTAGTTAATCATGCACGAACAGCTAAAAAAGTAAATTAAGAAGGGTCTTTAAATTAAGTATGCTGACAAGCATTTTATAACAATTACTTGTACAATTGATTTTCAAGTTGTTGTTTGTCATTTCTCACCCACGGAAGACTAAAACAAGACAAGAAAAAGGTGAGAATTAGAAATTCAAAAATCTGATACTACAATAAAAAAAATGCACCAAGTCTATCAAATTATCACAAGTGTGCCTAAATATCCTCAGTAACAAGAGAAACTCTAATTTTTTTAAAATGCTCCCAATTCCTTTTTTCGGAAAAGTTTCCTATCAGAAATAAAAACGCAAAAGGAAAAGAAGTGATGTAAATAAATCTTAGAAATTTAATGCTGTTTCTACTTTAGTTTTTCTGTAAAATGAGAGCAGAGGAAGAAAAAGCTCTTATTCTTAACGCAACTTGTAAAAAATTTGGTCTCACAGTATCATTTGATAAACTCTGCACGTCAGTGTTCACCTGTAAACAAGTACAAAAGAAAGGCACACGGTTCATTATTAAACACAAAGCCATACTGTGAGAACCTGCAAAAGTTTGAATATTTGGCTGAAGTAATACTTAATGAAGTACAGTTTTATCCACTGAGCATGGAGAGCAACTCCAAAATTCATTGACCTTCGTTCGAGAAACCAGGAAATCGTTGTTGGGAGTATGCCTTTTAGCCAAACTATGACATCTTGCACAAAGGTATGCCTGCCTAATGGAGACAAGATCAACAAATCGTGGGCATGCTGCTTTAGATAGTTGAACATAGAAAACCCGTAAAAAGGGAAATGACGAAAGATAAGAGAATATTTTTTGTATCTTAATATTTGCTTAGAAAATGTTATAAAAACCATTTATCTAGATGATCTTATCCATGTATGCCATATGAAATATATAGCCCAGGTATGCCGTGCAAAAAAACCAGCTATATCATCAAGGCCTCTATTTTTATATACTTCTATTTCAAATGTTTTGTTGGTGCATAAACTGACTTCTTTATTAATATTTTATTATTTGATAATATTCAACAGGTGCATTATATCAGTTTACAAAACTGTTTTTCATATAAGTCATGTGTATAAAAATAAATAAATAAATAAGTATAATACAATTAAAAATAATGAAGAAATATAATGAAATCAGTGGTTAAAAGTTGTGTTTAGGAAAATTATGAAGATCTGAAAAGGTGTGACATTTGAAAAACCAGGCAGTTGGGTGTAAATTTTCTTAGACACTTTTATGAATTCAGAAATAGGTCCAACGTTTTACCGAAAGAACCATAGTTAGATTCTGTTCTGATATTTAATGGCAAGTCATTAAAAACTACTACCCCATTGTAATAAAAAGACTTTTTAATACTTTCTAGTTTCACTTTATGGCCTCTCTAAAGTTTATTATTGATTCTGGTTCCTTTGTCATGATTTACGAGTTCAAAATAACCTTCGAAGTTTGGAAAAAGTCCGTTAATGCATTTGAATGCTGTAAGACAATATTTAATAAAAAAATGTTGTTGATGGGTGATACTTCTATAATTGTCAGCTTACGAGTATGAGATTCAAGTACCATTATTGAATTTTTTCTTGATGGTTGAAGGTAGAAGTTGGTGAACGAACAATTTGAAATTGTCCAAACAATGAGCGCTTGGTAGATTGTCAGGGTAGATATTTTCTTTATAAAAGGTCCTATTCTTTTCAGCAGATGTATACATTTAGATGCCTTTTTGCAAATTGAAGCAAAGTGTTCGTGCATGGTCAGTGAAGGTTGAGCTGAACACTTAGATATTTATAACTGGATGTTATATTTACGGCTTCTGCTTGGTATTGAATGTCCATTTTGTGTTCTTGTTGATTCAACCGTTTCTTCGTTCCAAACATCATAACTTCTGTTTCCCCTTTTTCATGTTTAAAATACGTTTATTATCTTGTAACCATTTCGACATAACACAGTTCTTGTGTTAATATTCTCTCGATTTTTTTCGGACCCTTGTGACTGTAGTAAAGGACAGTCTCATTTGCGTACACTATCACTTTATGGTGTTTCAGTATCGATAGTAGTTCATTGAAATAAAGGAGGAATAGCAGGGAGGCAACATTGAGCCTTGTGGGACCCCACAGTTAATTAGGAGTGGTGTCGATAGTGTACCCCCATATTTGACTCTCATCTTCCTATTAAAAAGGTAATCGGTAAACCACACTTGTCCATCTCCTAAAATTCCAAATTCTGGGAGCTTATCCAGGATTGTAGAATGGCGGATGGCGCCAAATGCTATGCTGAAATCCACAAACAAAGCACCTGTAAGGTTTCCATGGTCCATGGCCCTGTGTATCTTATCAAGGAACAGCACTGTTGTAATCTCTGTACTACGTTTTTAACGAAAACCACACCGTTCTGAGGAAAGTAAATTATTCGATTCAAGATGGTTAATAAATTGACAACACATCGTTCTTTGTAGATAGAATCAGGTATCTTGATGTAAACAAAGAATATGGTACCTTGCTTGTTTTTCTTAAGATGCTAAGTGAGGGGAATTCGGGTATCGAAGCCGGATCATTTCTGCGAAAATTGCCACTACTGAAAGCAATATAAGATAAGCTATCTCTCTATTTATATTATTTGTTTACTTCTTTCATAGCTAAGAAAACAATTTTGATAACCATCTTTGTGTAGTGAAATTCTTTTTAGTCGTTCAGCAGAATAAAATTAGACTGACAATCTTTGGGCTCTTAAAAACAGTCATCCCCTTTTTGCAAATCCTGAAATAAATCTTTTCAACATTCCACATTTTTTATAAACAATCCGTTCAATGAAAGCAATAACTAGTTTTGAATTCATCTATAATTTAAACTTGCCCTCAATTCAACACCATTGACAAACATCCAACTATTGTACAATATTCAAAATCGTATTCCCTAACAACTTTGAATACTCAACGACTATTTGCCAATCGTAAAACTCATGAAAATTTAACAGGTAATATATTATTAATATAATAAAAAATTAAAACTCCATAATTTTTAAAAAGTCCAACCCCCAAAAACTTTAAAAATTAACAGTCTAAAAATTTTAAAGTTTAAAAATTAACATGCTGTAAAATTTGTCCCCAATTGGTAAATTTAAAGTTTCACAAAATCTAGTAATCCTGAAAATATGCATAACTGACTTCAAAAAAACCCAAAAGTTCTAAAAATTATAAACCAAAGTAATTTTAAGACCCAAAATTTCAGAAAAACGTATTTCTAAAATTTTCAAATCCAAAAAAATTTGAAAAATTTCATGAAGGAATAATTTCCTAACTGAATGATTTGAAAACCTAAAATGTCAAAATCAAAGAAGTTCGAACCTAATTTCAAAAAATTAGAAATTTTAAAAGTTACTAACAATTTCAAAATTCAAAAATTCTCTATTTTTATTAAATTTAAATTTTAAAACCGAAACATATCTTAGTAAACATTTCAGAAAATCACTATCAATCCAAACCAACTGACAAAAAAACTCCTAAACAAACAGGTTTAAAAAAATGAGAACGTATCTCACACCTTCACCTTCTCCGCTGTTCCTTATCGGGTCGCGGGTGTCTGCAGCGCTCCTCTCTTGAGCAGTGCTCTCCATCTTTCTCGCTCTTGGGTGTCGGATGGCTCCAGATTCCACAGCTTCATGTCATTCTGGATGGTGTCTCGCCATCGGTACTTCGGCCGGCCTCGCCCTCTCTTTCCTTCTACTTTCATGTTGAGAACGTATCATCCTTTTTTATCAAATCTCACAATACAGTGAATATATGATCATGAATATGATTTAGTATATGACAAACTTTTAGTAAGTATGTACTCTGTCACTTGCAGACTCACAACAGATCAATAAGTCAGCAGCACAACAGACAATTATTAGTTATATGACTAGATGACAATCTGTTCTCTAATTGATGGCTGAGGAGATAATATTCATTAAACTATAACACGGGAATAATAACAATGCCTTGTGAATGGCATTTATCCTGAAAACAAAGGATGTATTTCTATTCAGCCCTATTAAGGCCTGAATCACACAGGTAAGACACAGGTAAGCACGAACTGTAGAAGCTATGTAAAGGTAAAAAGATAAACTTCACCAAACTAGAAGAATTGTCGAAGTTCGATTATTTTAAAAAATTGAGTTCTACAGCAATAAATATCACTCAATTATATTTGCCTGACTACTAAATTAATACCATGCACTGGTATTTGTTGACACTTTTTCTATTAGTGATGCCTGGCGTAACGCTTGGACTGAATTGTTTGCTTATTGGTTTCAGTCCACTTATGTGTGCTACTTTTTTTCTGTTCTATCTAATTGACTATTATGTAAACACTGTTATACGATATAAATAATATAGGTATTAAAAATTATATGAACTAGATAAAAAAGAGAGAATCCAAAATCCAAAACATCAAGATAGGGTATAAGTTAGCAATGTTGTTACCGTTTTGTAAGGGCTCTTAAACTAATTTTCTGAAAGCAAGACTTCGATGTTTAGTTTTGTTCTTCTTCTTTTCCTTCTTCTTCTTCTTTTCCTTCTTCTTCTTCTTCTTCTTCTTCTCCTTGCGCTTTTGGTTTGTCCCCATAGCAAACAAGCTTCCTCGATCTCTGTCTGTCTCTGGTGTCTTCTGCAAAGATTCCCACTATCCTCACATTTTGGTTCACCCAGTCGGAAAACCTCCTTTTAGGTCTCCCACGTTTCCTCTTTCTAGGAGGTTTCATATTCATCACCCTCCTGTCTACGTACTTCTCATCTCTTTTCATGACATTACCGACCCCCCTTAGTCTCGATTCTCTGATTTTATCACCTAGCTTTGCCACTCCTAGCGCGTCTCGCACTGAGTCATTCCTCACTCTATCCATTCTGCTTTTTCTGATAGAAAATCTAAGCATCTTCATCTCATTAATTTCCATTTTCCTTTTCTGCTTCTTAGTGAGAAGGACTGTCTCCATACCATACTTCATACCTTGTCGTACCACTGTCCTCTGGATCTTACCCTTAATTTCAGTTGGCACCTTCTAGTCATACAATATTCCTGCCTCCTTGCGTTGACTATCCCATCCTCTCTCTACTCTTCTTCTCTACCTCTCTACCTCCCTATCACACTCTCTGCTACCTTCCAATGCCAAACCCAGTTACTTATATTCCTTCACTTGAATGACCGCAACCCAATCCATGGTGATCTTATAGTTCTCCTGCCTCCATTCTCATAAGTTAGCAGATGGTTTTCACTCTCGTTGAAGTAAGTGTTGACCACTACAATTGCGATGCTGAGGACACGGTCCACAATCATGGGCCCATATCTGTTTCTTTGTCCATACCCATAGTTTCCCATCACTAGTTCACCCCATCATTGCCTTTAACAACATGGCCTTTCAAGTCACCTCTTATGATGATACGCTCAGTGCTTGGCAGGCCGTTCACTATGTTCTCTAGCCCATTGCATAACTCATCCTTCTGCTCTTGTTCGCACTCTACCTCTGATCCATATGCCCTTATGATATTTACTATCTCCTGTCCAAGGTCGATCTTCATTGCAATCAACCTGTCCGACTTCCTGATGACTTCCAAATTACAGCTGATATACTCCTGCCTCAATATCGACCCCACACCATTCCTGGTTTTCTCAGTCCCAATGTAGTACACCTTTCCATCTTGTTTCCTGCATACGGAGGATGTTCAGCTCATCATATCTGCAATCTCCCGACTCTTTTCTGTCATCGTTCCCACATTCAAGGTCCCTGCTCTCACATCCACTTTACCCCACTACGTTCTCCTTTCCGTTTGACACGCTTTTCGCCTCGTTTAATTCGTTGACCTGCAGTAGCATAGTTTCCATTCCAGCCCTGGATGTTGGTAATCCGGGCCTCGGCTGATCCGGTCTGATCTATCTATCTGTTGTCCGCACAGGTGATTTGGATAGGAGTTTTACACAGCCTACCCTGGCTGTCGCAGCTCCCCTATCAGTTTTCCAGGCTCAGGGACTGGGGCCTTAATGTTGCTGGCTTGCACCTCCCAGTGGCTAAGAGCGCTACCATGACATTGGTAAGGGGAAGCATAGGGGATACTAGCAATTTCTCAAGATGCTACCCAAGACTAGTGGAGGGAAGCAGGCGTCTTATTTCTCCATTGCATGGGGTGTAAGCCAGACCATGTCTAATACCTAAAAGACTTCGTCATTTAGTACTTTATGAAAAGTTAACTAAATTCCCTTTTAGTTTAACTGTATGTTTAGTTTTATTTACCGTATCGCCCTGATCTTGACTCTCATAAGGAGCTTCCATAACAATCTAATACGAATGTGATATTAAAATTTTTACCAAACCGGATAACTGATTTACCTTATCTAATTCTCAAATTTTTAACGGAAAAAAACCCAACGTGGTTTGCTTTCCTTGGAAGAAAAAAAAGCTGAAAAGTTATTGTGCAAGGTTGATGATCTCTATCCTTCAAAGACTCAGCAGCTCCAAGAAACATAACAATACCAATTAAAGCAATATTTATAAATAATAATAAAAGAAATATGTAACAACAACAATAAATTATTAATAATAACGATGATGACGATAATAATAATCATAATAATAATTTGTCCTGGGTATTGACATTAAACTGCATCCGGTTGTGGAGTTTTGACGTGGGCGAATGAGGTTACCCTTTGCCACAACTACCTCCAGGTCAACCTTGAGCAAGGTGTAGTACCTGTTAGCTCTCCCCGAGACCAAGAAATGTCGGATTGGCATCCGACTGGAGCTAGTCTGCCTTATGGGTAGAGAGGACTCTTTAGCTTTGGTTGGCAACCCCTCTAAAGATGGTGTCTTGAAAAAAATACCGGTGGTAGTGTAACCTTAACTTCACTAAACCTCAAATGAGTGTAAAAATGTCAGATAAAATTAATGAAAATAACGGCGTGAATGAGACTGGAGCAACTTGTGAAGGTCTCTCGCCCGGCAGGTGTCCCCTGGCTCAGCAGCGGGGGCCCGGTCGTCATCCTATAACTGCTAGAATAAAGTGGAATAAGGACGTAAATAAAGTAATTATGAAATGTTACTATAAAAGTAAGCCTTTTACTGAAAATGGTAAACCTGTAAGAGGGTACAGACAGAGAATGTTCAATAAATGGAAAGAAATAGGACTGTTTGAATCAACTGAGCAACGCGTGTGTGACCAAGCAAGAGCTATACGAATAAATGGATGGTTGTCAGAACCTGAGCTGGAAATGGTCAGGAGAGAAATTGAGAGAGAATCTCAATTAAATGAAGGGGGAATAGATGATGAGATTGATGAAAGGGAACCCAATGTTCAGAAGAAAGAGAATGACGACGAAAAGGAACAAATCACCCATGTAGAAGGGGCTGAAATCGGAGAAGTAGAGGAAGATGGTACAGATCAAGAACAGAAACAAATTATAGATGAATTGAAAGTGATTTTGTTAGATGGAAAAGATTGTGATGGAATATCGTTCAAAAAAGTTGACAAGAAAAACCTCAAAAGGCTAACTGATAAAGTCAATGAGACCATTTCATATGTAAACACAAAGAACATCACAGAAACGAATAATTTGATCAGAGCCGTGAGTGTGTGGGTTGCTGAAAAACTGGGCTTGAAGAAATTGGAGAAAAAAGAGAAGGAGGAGCCAAGGTGGAAGAGAAGAATTGAAAATGATATCAAAAGATTAAAGCATGACCTAAGTTTACTTGACAGGGAGTCGAAGGGACAGATTGGTATCAAGAAAACCTACAAACTTAGGAAGTTGGAGGAAAAGTATAGAGTGAAAAGGAAAGGTATAAAAACTGTGATGGAAGAATTAAAGCAGAGGATAATTGCGAAAAGTGCGAAGATCAAACGGTACGAACAGAGAATCAAACAATTTCGCCAAAATAGACTGTTTAACATTGACCAAAAGAAAGTTTATACAGAACTAAGTGGCGGTGGAATTAGAACAGGTGACATACCTGATGCTGAGGTAAGTAAGAAGTTCTGGGGGGATATATGGAGTATTGAGAAGGAACATAATAAAGAAGCCGAATGGTTGAGTACCATGAAGGAAGAGTTGAATGGTGAATACCACTCTCAAAACAATATTACAGTAACTACAGCAATGGTTAAAAAGCAATGCAGAAAAATGCCTAATTGGAAAGCCCCGGGGAAAGATAAAGTACAAGGATACTGGATTAAAAATCTTGATATCCTACATGATCGTATCGCAAAACAATTGAATGACGTCTTGTTAGGAGAACAGTGTATTCCTGAATGGATGACTTATGGCCACACAGTGTTGTGCCAAAAGGATATTTCTAAAGGAAACGCTGTTGATAATTATCGCCCAATAACTTGCCTTCCAATTATGTACAAGCTGTTAACAAGAGTGATTTCGGACGAAATGTACAACTATCTAGAAAGGGAAAGATTGTTACCTGAAGAACAGAAGGGTTGCAAGCGTAAAAGCCGTGGAACTAAGGACCAGCTGTTAATCGATAAAACGATTTTACGAGACTGCAGGAAGAGACATACCAATCTAGCTATGGCGTGGATAGATTATAGGAAGGCCTATGACTTTGTCCCGCATAGCTGGATACAGGAGTGCTTGGAAATGTTTGGGATTGCGGATAATATTAGAAATTTTCTCAGAAAAAGTATGGAAAAGTGGAAGCTTTCTCTTACTTCTAATGGAACAGAGTTAGGAGATGTTAAGGTGAAAAGAGGTATCTTTCAGGGAGATAGTCTTTCACCACTGTTGTTTGTTATGTGTATGATCCCAATGTCTTTAGTTTTAAGAAAAGTCAGCGCACGGTATGAATTGAATCGGAGACAAGTATCTTTAAATCACCTTCTGTTTATGGATGATTTAAAGCTCTATGGTAAAGATGAGACCCAAATTGATTTGCTAGTGAAAACTGTTCACATTTTTAGCGAAGATATAGGCATGGAATTCGGAATCAAAAAATGTGGAGTGTTGATTATGAAGAGGGGAAAAATAAGCAGATGCGAGGGTATAGATCTCCCTAGTGGGGAAATAATGAAGGAGGTTGAGGAGCATGGCTATACCTACTTAGGAATAGTCGAACTCGACAAAATTAGAGAAGATGAGATGAAGAGTAAAACAACGAAAGAGTATAAAAGAAGGTTAAGATTAATTTTGAAATCCAAATTAAATGCAAAAAATAAGATCACGGCGATTAACACTTGGGCAGTAGCGATTTTCAGGTACGGAGCGGGGATCATTGGATGGAAAGAGAGTGAATTAAAGACGATTGATAGGAAGACCAGAAAGACGATGACAATGCATGGTGCGTTTCATCCGAAAAGTGACGTGGATAGGCTATATATCAAACGAAAAGATGGTGGTAGGGGATTGAGTAGTGTGGAAGTGGTGGTGAATGCAGAGGAAAACAGTCTTGGCCAGTATGTCTTAAGCTCTGAGGAACCTCTTTTAGTTGCTGTTAAAGATGCTAGAACAATTCAAACTGAAGGAACAGTAAATAACAGTGAGTTCAAGAAGCGAAAGCGGGAAGAGTTCCAGCAAAGATGGAGGGAAAAGAACATGTATGGTCAGTTTGCGAGGGAGACAACCGATATAATAGACAAAGACAAGAACTGGGATTGGTTGACAAGAAGTGACTTGAAGGTTGAAACAGAGGCTCTGATATGCGCGGCACAGGAACAGGCGATTCGAACGAACTACATAAAGCATAAAATTGATAAGACCAGCGATAGCCCTTTATGTAGAATGTGTGGTAAAAGAGGTGAAAGCGTGCAACACGTAATCAGTGAG
Organism: Morbakka virulenta; assembly: GCA_003991215.1. Taxonomy (NCBI): domain Eukaryota; kingdom Metazoa; phylum Cnidaria; class Cubozoa; order Carybdeida; family Carukiidae; genus Morbakka; species Morbakka virulenta. Next base: position 290,677 of record RDPX01000451.1, on the reverse strand, counting down.
TGTGAAAAACTGGCTCAGAAGGAATATAAACGAAGACACGACGGTGTTGCAAAACGGATTCACTGGGATCTATGCAAGAAAAACGGGCTAGAACATCAGGAAAAGTGGTACGAACATTCCCCTGAAGGTGCGATAGAAAGTGAAGAAGTAAAGATTCTGTGGGACATCAATATTCAATGCGACAATGTAATAGAGGCAAGAAGGCCAGACATTGTTTTGATTGATAAAAAGCAGAAATCTTGCTTCATAATTGACATTGCTGTTCTAGCAGATAAAAGAATCGAAAACAAGGAAAAGGAAAAGGTTGAAAAATATCAAGACTTGAAGAGGGAGATGGGAAGGCTTTGGGGTTTGAAGAAGGTGCAGGTGATTCCTGTTGTGATAGAAGCATTGGGAAGTGTCAGCAAAGGGTTTAAAAATTGGGTTCAAAAATTGAATATTGAACCTAACATAGTGGACATGCAGAAGACAGCTCTATTAAGAACAGCTAGAATCCTAAGAAAAGTTCTTGAGATTTGAAAGATAGGAGAAAGTACCTTATTAGCCCTAGGTCATTAGTTGTGACTCGCCTAATAAGGAGAATTACGGTATAACGATCAGCCAGTTAAAAATTTTTCATAATAATAATTATATTATTAATAATAGCTAAGCTCCTTTATTAAAGGGGGAATATGTTGTTCCCAATGAACCTTCCCAGAGAAATAATACTTAAAAGTAGTAGAATGAGGAAAATTTTGTTTCGCAATATTCACGGCTACTCCACAAACATATCTTCAATTTAATCGTTTTTCACAGCTACTGAATAAATTTTGTTTCCACGGTTATCTTTACTTCAGGTGTTTGGAAAAATAATCCAAGTTTTTTGGAATTAATTTGGGTTCACAAATAAATACGTGTCTAAACAGAATTTTAAATGATAATAATTTTCATATTTGTTTTTATTTTCACGACTCATGAAATCGTCGCCTCTGTAGCTTATGGCAAAAATCAGAAAAATAACTTGAAGCTTTTAATATGAAATGTTTACGTAGAATTTTGGAAATGATATGGGACTAGAGAAAAATTAATGGTTATGTAACGAATTTCACATTCATGGTTTAATAGCAGAAATTAAAGTGGGTTTGACATGAGACAAGGAATGAGAAGGCAATGTACAACACAATCATGCATGAACAAACAGAAGAAAGGAAGCAGGGAGAGAGAACAAACGAACATGAATCAATGACATCAAGATATGGACTAGTATAACATCTGTCGATTCAAAGAGACATGCTGAAGACAGAGAAATTTGGAGAAACAATGATTTTCACTGAGTGCAGCAACGGCCCAAAAGGAGGCCACATGCATAATGATGATGATGATGGTGATGATTATGATGAAAGGAAGGGAAGCAGGGGAAGGAGCAGAGGAAAAGGAAGAGGAGGAAGAAGAGGAAGCGGAGGAAGACGAGGAAGAGGAGGAAGAGGATGATGTTATTTTTGCGTTCAATACAATTTTTTACTCTCTCTTTTCGATTCTTTTAACATGTTGTCCAATCTATTAAAAAGGCGAGGAATGAGGTTGTCGTTCATTTAATGGATTTTGCAAGTTTAGTTATTACGTAATCTGTCAAATTATTTAGTAAAGAAAGTGTCGTTGATGTAGATATATATATATATATATATATATATATATATATATATATATATATATATATATATATATATATATATGGTGTCAAACATCACCTTTTGAAGCTTGACAAAATATTACGTGAGTCGTCGGGTGAGGGTTTAAAAATACATTTTGAAGGCAACAATAAGTAGAGTAAGCAGAGAAAAAAATACACACCAGCTAAAAGTTACAAAAACAGGGTAAAATAAGACAAACTAATTTGAGAATTTTTTTTAATAGGATCTATCATGTACACAAATAATAGATTGAAAAAACGCTTTGCTTACCATTTTGTTCATCACTTAAACCAGGAAAGATGAGCTTTTTGATAAAGAGCCAACTATCCAGTGACATTATTGATACAAGAAATTTCCAATATATATTTGTTAGTATCACCGTGAAAGATAATCCTCTGATCCTCATCACAGTAGCAATTACATCAATAGGTAATAGACGCAACAAGGGGCCAGTTGAATGTACGTTGACCTCAAATTGCTTTCGCCTTATCTTCCCAGACACAAGTTTGATGTGATGCGGGCTGACGTTAATGCAAAAATCAGATTTTCACCCCAATAACCTAAAATAAGGGCCTGACGTTTGGCGAGGCTAATTCTATTTCATGCGGAGGAACATGGGAAGGAAAAGTTTAGCCTCAGTTGCCAACTTTCCTAGACAGGATGTCTCGATACAAATACAATTGGCAGCTCCAACTCATCACCACTCTTTTATTATGAAGGCAATATGTGGTAGACAAAGTCAACAAATTTTAATTCCACCAGACTAACCATAGTGCTCAAGTAGTAGACTTGCTAATGGTCTGGCTCTTGGTGATGATTTCGGGCACATAGTACTCTGCAACTTGCATAACATCACGAAAATATTGTTTGAGTTATTTTTTCTGTAGTTGTTATAATGAAAAGTGTTCAAATGAGCTTTCCTTGCTAGCACCAGCTCAGGTTATTGCATCTCAAATGACTCGTTTCTTTCAACATCTTCATCCTTCTGCAGTTGTTGCTTAATGCTGTAATAAAGTTTGGCTAGATCTAGTTGGTTATGCGTTCCTTGCATCAGCCTAGTAATAACAGCTATGCTACTAGGTTTGAAACGCCAGAAAGAATAGAGATAACATTCAATCATGTGATTTTCAGTCGTGGGCCAAAAACCTGGGCAACTGTGATATCTAAAACATTTTGATAAACGAGTTACATCACTGTATACTGAGAGCAAAGAATAAAGTAAGCTACTGCCTTGAAAAAATTCAAAGAACAAACGCCATGATTGGCCATTATCAGTTATTAGTTAACATTCTGATTAGATTAGCACGTGAACATTAACTTTAAAATAACTTTTTTAAAACTTGAATTGCCGAAAAATAACTTTTTTTCGTGGTTTGTTTTTGCTTCTGCACATGAAACAATTTCAAAGTAACATATTCAAGAAATTAATTAATCCAAGAATGGTAGACAGGATAACAGAAAGGATCCAGACAAGTAGAAATTATCAGCACCACTAAAATAGGGTAAACCACTCAAGATGGTGCGTTGTTGTATACCAATGTGGTTAGTCTTCCGCTACAGATTAAGCCAGACTAGTCGAAGGCTTTGGCACCTCACAAGAGATATAACTCATAAAGATATTCATGAAGTTTACAAAAAACATTCTATATTTGGCTTTTCGTATACCTTCTACTCCTGGTTTGTGTACATCCTCTTTCACTACATGTGTACACAGATGTCCATAGATTATGGTCTGGAGATAATACTAATTAGAAAAAAGCTAGCGTATGTCCTTTCAAAACAAACTCAACCTATTCAGTGTCACAATTTTGCAAGCTAGCATTTGCAGTTGTATCATCGTACATAATCATAACAGCATCTATTGTTTCCCCCGGGTATTCAGTAAGCTGGACGAATACGTTTCATCTTGGTTCTGTGAATCAAAAGAATAAGTCCAATCCCTTGAAAAAAATCAGCAAACGATAGTACAGCCTCTAGATGTTTGGCTTTGACTTCTATGATCGACGAACTGTCTAAATCTTCCCAACAGTTGATCTATTTTGAAGGAAAACCTTTTTCTTCCTCTTTAAAGAGCCAAGATTTGGTTGAATTCTGTTAAGGAGCATAGCATTGTAGATTTTAGCTGTCATGCCTGCTAGTGTCATGGCTTCAAGGTTAACAATTAGTCCTTGGCCTTTTTTCTTTGGAAAAGGGAGTATACAGCCTTTTCTCTCTTTGTCAATTGAATTCTGGTTCTTTACTGCATTGCTCAATGTTACAGAATATCATAACACCTGTCTTCTAGACCTCTGCAGGGATTTTGTCCAACCTAGTAGCTTTTCAGTTCATCTGTCTTTTTAAAACAGATGTCAGTTTATTGACCGTGAAATCCTCTACCTTGATAATTGCAGGTTTATTAAAGAGCTAAAGTGCATTTGCCAAGAAAATGTTAAAAGTTATCTTTACGAACTTTAAATCTCTTCTCTGGTGTCTTCATTCTGAGCTTTGATTTACTCATTCATTTTCCGTCGGTAATTTCATTTAAGGTTTACCAGATCAGGGATGACTGTTTGTTTCCTTATGTTGAAGCTTTCGTTCAATTTGACTTTAAACATACTTTTGTTGCTCTGTTATTCACGTTTCAATTAAGATGTTTTTATGCATTACAGTAAATTTTTGGCCTGGTTTCATAACCCCTAGTGTTTTTGTCGTGATCCGCTTTCCCTAATAGTTGTCACTTCTCATACTTTAATTTTGATTCTCATTTGTACCAGCGTTTGAATTTCTTCTTGGTCGGTATTTTCTCTCTCTGCCGGTTTCGTTATGTGCAGTAACAAAGTTTTCGTAAGTCGCATTAGCTGAAAGAATGTTTTTATTGCTTTCCAGCACTTCATATCGATATTTCAAATGTAGACTGAACTGATTCTCCGCCTCGATTTTGCATAGAAGTAACCAATCACATTTGGGTTCTTTAGAGTTAGTTGATTTGTTTGCTCTGGAATGCTCTTGAGACAGATGAAAGGTTCAAAAAAAGAACTGGAGACTTTAACGGTTTCGATATTGTTAATCAACTGTCAATTGGTTGATAAATAGTCAACATGTGCTTTTGCACAATTAGGATAATGATATGTTTACAGCTTGTTGAGTTTATTTTTTTAAATGGCTGTTGAGGCAATTAAGGTTATTCTTGAGCATGTAGTCTTCAAAGGTTCACCGCCACAATTATTAGCTGAGTGATAAGGAAATTTGTGATTCTTATTTTTACCGACATGCGCATTGAAGTCTCCTTTAATGATAAGTACCTTGTGTTTCAGTAGTTCGCAAAATAGGAAAGCCAGGCTTTCGTAGACGTTTCCAATATCTACTTTATCAGATATATATGTCGTGCTTTAACCCATTATGATCTTTGAGTTACCTCAGAAGCTAACGATAACAATTATTGGCTGAGTTTTTAAATGCAAAAATAAGGATTCGGTACCTTTAGGATTTAGGAGCATACGAGCATCGCAGATAGTGCTATTGATGAAACTTCGCCAAGCGGAGGCATATATGAATATCCAGCCTTTTCCAACATCTTAGTGTTTTAGATCTACATCCTGGTGATAACATCGGAAGCCTTGGATACTGATGACGTCAACATTGAGTTGTTTAGCAGATGCTGGTATTTCAGAAAACTGTGATATTGTGTCAAGCACCCTCAAATTAAAGATTGATATGATTGTAGTTCTTTTGCACTTCAATAAATGTTTACCTGTATTTTGTCCTCCAGTTGATATTTCGTAAACTGTCTAGGACTAGAGCTAACACTCGATCCATTTTTAGCGGCGCAAAGGGTAATACGGTTTGATCATCTGAGTTGTGGTTCGGACATTTTTATCTTTTAACAGCTAAGAGCAAATATCTCAATGTGAGGCAGTATAGTTTGCTTACTGAAATGGGTGATCCTGAGCATTGGTCAATATGCCGTTGGAAATGTACATCAACCATTTTGCTCCCCATGGCTCCTTTCATTGAGATCAAAGTATGATTACGTTATAGTCTGTAGGTATTGGAAAATGATATGGGGCAGTAGAAGCCTCTCTTCTTTTTCTATACCCCAGTTTTAATTATCCATTGGGCACTGTCTGTAATTAAAAGCTGCGTGGAAGTGGGGTTCACTTAAAATTAGAAGCTACAAATTATGCTAGGTACGTGCACTTGTTTCGAGTAACCACACACCAACCATAAATAGATGGATGGATGGAAGAAACAGTCCATTCATTCAGGTAATTTGAAGACAAAGAAAACTTGTATTTGCTGGTAGAGATAAGATAGATAGATGCATAGCTAGGTAGCTAGCTAGCTAGATAGATAGATGGATAGATAGATGGATAGATAGATGGATAGATGGATAGATGGATAGATAGATGGATAGATGGATAGATGGATAGATGGATAGATGGATAGATGGATAGATAGATGGATAGATGGAGAGATGGGTAGAAGGACAGATGGATAGATGGAAGGATAGGTAGAGAGAGAGATAGATCGATGGAGAGATAGATAGAA
>RDPX01000451.1:262332-282762 GCA_003991215.1 Morbakka virulenta | reverse complement strand
AGAGAGAGAGAGAGAGAGAGAGAGAGAGAGAGAAATATGGATAGAGAGATCGATACATAGATAGATAGATAGATAGATAGATAGATAGATAGATAGATAGATAGAGAGATGGATGAGATAGATAGGTAGATGGATAGGTAGGTAGATAGATAGATGCATAGGTAGGTAGATAGATGGATAGATAGATAGATAGATGAATAGATAGATATATGGATAGATAGATAGTTAGCCAATAATTACCTTTTATTAATATTCATAATATGATGATTAAAGTGTAAATGTCAATTTATATAAAAAATAAGGCGATATTGATAAATTATAAGACATTTTGTTCCCTTTACAAAATGGGTATTCCTCAACTAAGAAATTGACTTACCAGACAAGGAGTCTCACTTCGTATGGAATTAATAATTTTTTAACATGATAATTGGGTCCTACATATGAACGTCTTGCTAATCAAATGACAGGAAAACTAATGGACCTGGATGCCATTCTTCAAGCTAATATTACATGTTGAAATATTGTCCTGAAATCCTACAGAATGCATTAAACCATGTGTATCCTACTGATGGGGGAAAACATCCCAACGAATACAGTCATGGATATTGGAGTGTTATTATGCCATGAGGTATAAGCTATTACTGGGATACACTTCGAGAGATACTTCTCCCATTGTCAGGCATCTTCAGCTCAGAAGACAGATACATTTATCAATTGGTGATAACAGTCAAAGTGGTAGATCTAAAAAGACCTGACGATCAACCCAGAAGATGACTTTCTTCTTCCTAGTACTAACTGGTTTCACACACATATCACTCACAAGTTCTTGGGAAGGATAAATAGCAATGAATAAAGGGAGTAACTCTAGGAGTTATGCAGAAGGCTATCGGGTAACCAATCAGCTAGATGTATATATCTGAACACATACACACAGATAAATATATATCATTTTACCTCTACATTATGCTTCGGTGCTTATTACATGAACTCAAATCAGACAAACAAACCTGAACATGTTACTGCCAAATTTTTACATGCTTTTATGTATATTTTTGATTTTCCAAATATATGTTCTTAACTGACACTCAAAAAAGCCTTCCTTTTCAGAACTCTTTTCGACTCTTGTCCCTGTATGTTTAATTTCTATCTCCTTCTTGATGGAAAGCCTTATTTTCCTAAAACAATCTGAATATGGTCAGACCTACTGGGGTGGATTCTTTTACTTTCTTCTTTGTATTACTTGCAATTCAATTATTAGCAAATTTGCTTCTGATGCTACAAATGAATTCATGGCTTAGGAATTTAAGATGGTTTTGAAGCACCGGTACTTAGTGGCAGTTATGAAGTCAATCCTCATTTTCCTCATAACGTAGTGCTCATTTGTCATTAAAAGCAATGTCAATGTTCAGTTTTAACGTGATAGAGTTGACTAATCTGGTGTTTCGTGTTTCTTTCAGGTAGGCTAGCAATGCATTTTAAAACGGTAATTTCTGATGGAAATGCTTGCTATGCTGAGCAAAAGTTTAAAATTATTTTTTCCCAACGATATGGGCATCGATATAGCTTAAAGATTTACAATCGAGTTATAAATGGTGAAAAATGCTCGGTTTCTTCTTTAATGCTGCTTGGTTGTTTCTGTGCTCTGTTTTCTGGTGATTCTTTTTTAAGTGACACCGGAGTTTCTTGCTAGATTTCCCTTTGTAAACTGTTCATATTTTGGACTCAGTCGTCAAAAAGCTACTGTCGTTGATAAAGAGGCTTTTGGTCTGATCAATCAAAAATTCCTGCTCTAGATTCAATTACAGCAATTACCTTGATAAAATGTGCTTCTGAGCAATCTTCTATGCTGTTCTACTTTTCTAGTCATTTCATATAGAAGTTCTCCTTCTATTTTCCTAGAATGTTTCTAACGTTATTCCTTTCTTCAAAAATGCAGGTAATCCGTCTACTCCTGGTTGAATTGCAGTACAGCGTATGCTTTTCTTCATTAATGACGAAGACAAGATTTAGATAATATTGATAGCCCAAAGAAGAGACCATCTGAAGCACAAAAAAGTTTTATCTTCAGATTTAAACTAATTGACTTTAACAGATAGAAGATCCTGACAACCACAGACAGCAAAACTATCAAGATGAATTGTAGAGTCTAGTCGAAGCAAATGGAAATAGCCGTCAATATGAAGATCTCTTATGCTGACACCATTATTGAGGCTTGTCGGACAAAGGGTAAGAATGTGAGAGTCAGAATACGGGAACGATTTTACAGAAACAATATGAACGAAAAAGTCCGACATTACTGAAAGATAAATAGAGAGTATTTTTTGAATAAAGCAGTTTTGAGGGGTCTGTGTAGATTCAGTACTAGCACATCTTGAGTCTAAACTCTAGGATGAGGAATCGGTCTCGCATCAAGAGATTCTTTGCACAATGTGACCAGTAACGGCCTATTGCGTAATGTGGCCTATTCGTTTGATTGAAACTGTCATATAAACTTCAAAGTGAAAACAGATGTCGGAAATCATCACACAGAACACAAGGAACACCATCTACCACACATGCCACATACTAATATAATATGGGTATTGATGAGGTGACAGTGCCATTGAGGAGTAAGATGAATTGTTCGCTTAATAACAAATACCTCACGCCATGTGCAAAACTAAAGTCAAAATAAGCCAGTAAAATCTATTCTGTTTGGAGGGGGATTTAAGGCACAACTCCATGATCATGTTAGGTCATATAAGAACAGAAAATACCAAAAAAAGCTGAACTTTTAATTGCTAGACATACTTTAAGGACTGTTTTATATTGTTTAACCAGTTATGGTTTAACTATTAGAACATATCTGTACAAATAGGTACAAGAAAATAAGCCATTTTCCTTTGTGAGAAATTTCAAATTATTTATGCTAGCCCCAAAGTACCTATCAATAATTGTAGTAATTATTTTTGTAACTAAAGTACTAAGTATTATTATTATTATTATTATTATTATTATTATTATTATTATTAGCCGGTATTTAGATACTCTCATAAAAATAATCAAAACAGGAAAATTTCAAATAAGAAAAATATATCTGTTTCTTGTGATAATGTTATATATTTACGATCCAAAAATAAATGTATGTCTATCCATCTATCTCTTCATCTATCTATCTATCAATCTATTTATCTATCGATCTATTCATCTATCTATCTATCTATCTGTCTATCTGTCTATCTATCTATCTATCTATCTATCTATCTATCTATCTATCTATCTATCTATCTATCTATCTAACTATCCATCTATCTCTTTATCTATCTATGTATCAATCTATCTTAATATATTGTTATCTATATTTTGCATAGATACAGTACAAATATCAAAACTTTGATCGAAAGACAGCGAGGTTCTGTTCGACCCAAGCTATCCGAATAATAGCAGAAATAGCAGAAATGTAGCCAAAAGGTTAAAATATTTCCACATCATTATTTCATACTCTTTCCCTGTTTTTGCAAGCATCAGAAATTTTAAAATCAAAATCAGACACCCTTTCAACCATGTTCGGTTTAGTATTAAACATATCGAGTATTTAAAGAACAGGTGTATGATAGCCAGCGTTTAAGCATATATCTAACACACTGTAGTAACATTAAGATTCTACAAAATAGTCACTTGAACCAATTCTTGATCCAATTTCTTAGATTTGCTCTGGCCAAATCGAAGCATTTTATCTCTTCACCAGCCATTTATAACGGAATTTTCTTTTTTAAGGTGAAATAATGAAAAACGTCAATAGTTTCTATATGCAACAAACTCATATTTTGACGTTTCATTTCAAATAAGAGATTACAGATAGTGTTTGTAAAGAGACAAAGGATAAGTAAGTCCAAAGCTTAATGGCAACATGAAAGGAAAGTTAAGAATATTTGTACTTTGAGCTTCAAAGAAGTAAACATATTGAGGCTACACAGGTGAAATACTAATTGTTTTGATGACGTCAGCTAAGCTTTACAGGTTGCTAAATCGGATTTACCTGCCATTAATAGATTTTATTCCACATTTAAACCTGCACATTCAAGGTCAAAAATTGTCAAAGAACACTTTGACATTGAAGAACACGGAGAACGTAAACAGGCTTAGCAATTCAGAATCCTATCTACACTTGTATTAGCCGCAGTATTAGCTCAGTTTAGATTCAGTAATAGGTTCAACAATGATCTGGTCTAAATCAAAAAGAAAAAGAAGCGACATGCAAAAGAAAAGAATCTGGAAGAAGGACACGCCCTTATAATATATGAGTGCTGTTCAGCCATGGTAAAAAATGGTTTTATTCGATTAAACTCAAATTTCTTTTCTCTTTGTTTAATTTTGGTTTAACGTTTATAATTCATATAGATGTTAGAGTTAAAATTTTGGTCTAAAAACTTAACATATCATGTGTCAGATACAAAACATCCTTAGACGATTAATTTTTACTTCTTTATTATGAATATTAATCCAAATCAATTCCTTTTAAAATTGCTCTATAAAATGATATCTACAATATCTGTTTCATCTTGGGTTACTGTAATGATTGGATATACAGTTCCTGTGTGCTGTTTCTCGACTTCTTTTCATGTAGTTTAATAGCTGTATAATTCAGAGGAAAGTCAGGGGAAAATATCTTCTCAACTGGACGTATGACCTATGACCTATGACCTATGACCTATGACCAATGACCTATGACCTCCGTAAAGATTTACACATGGATTTAATCTATATATATTTATATCCTTAAATGCATGGATATGTCTAAAATATTCACCGACAAGTTCACATGGAAAGAGGATGAAACCAAATGAAAAAATCAAATTGGATAAGGATCTGGTCAGAATTGTAGATCGCGCAGCTCACTGTACTAAACCAGGTAATGAAATCTGTAGACCCTGATATGAAACTGGGATGGAGAACATTCAGCTTGTTTACATTCATAGCATGTTGTTATTATTGTGGTTAATTTTTCTTAAGACTGATAAGCAATCCATAGATCCAAATTGGGTATCATCATTAAAATATCCTATGGCAAAACGGAATGCAAATTTCCATACGAGATTAACATGATTAAATTTAGACATAAGAAAATAAGAAAATAAAGCAAGTTTACAAGTAAACTTTGTAATTCATTAAAAAAACTGGCTTTTTCACTTCATATCAGGTTGAAGAACTTTTAAAGAACTTTGTCACAGGGAAAGATATCGTAAAAAAAATTCAAGACAGATTAATTAGAACCTTGTATCTCCTAAATTGCATCAACCACATCAAACCTTTTTAAAATAAATCATTCATAACAAGGTTCTGAGTCCATTAAAAAATCGAAAGTTTCCGGAAAGGGGAATTGGAAATTATAGGTAGGTTGGTTCAGTGTAAAAACAGGTGATGATCATTTCCTGTTATTTTGTGTGTCCTTGTTAATGCAAGGTTTTCCCTGTGAAACCGACGTTTTATTCTATAACAGACAAAATGTCCTTCGAAAATAGAGAAATAATGTGAACATTTTATCGTCGTCATTGGACACATTGCCTCCATAAGAGAGGAGTTGTGATGAAATGACTTTATCATCCTTTATACACATACATATATATGTCAATCTCAATCTGCAGACAGTACTGTTTCGCCCTTTGTGGACTCATCAGTGCAGCACAGAGCTTCTGAGACATAACTCTCTGGCCATGTTGCTGGAGCAGACAAGGCTTAAAGAGTTATTCTGGGAACCTGCCAGAGTGCTCAAACCACGCATGCGCAGTGAGCATTGCATTACGCTAACAACGGGTTCCCAAATCTCAGATAGAGTGCTCAACCAAACTTTCGTAAGGGAGCGTAATACATATATATATATATATATATATATATATATGTATGTATGTATTACGCTCCCTTACGAAACAATTCTTTCTCTCTCTATATATATTTTTTTTTTCCACAAAATAAATTGCTGCTATCACGATGTGTTCTATTCTGGTAAAAAGAATATCAATAATATTAAATAGGTTCAATAAAACAGTTAAAAAATGAATAAAATAAGTTATTTTGTTTAAATAGCTTAAAAAACTTAATATACAGAAGAGAAACGAAGCCAAATAAAAATCGTGGTTAAATTCGAGCTAAAAAAACACAACAAAAAACCCCTTTAAATATCACCCCCTTTAAAGTATGCTTTCATATGTTCTACCAAGCTTCTCGCAATTATCGATAATTCGTTAAAATTTTTGCTCCTTGATATGTTAAAGACTTTTTCCAAAATTCTAATTTTAATTTTTGGATCTTAATCAGTTTATTTGGATTTCTTGTGTTTGTAGAATGTTCGTTAATCTCAAGGTAGTTAAGTAAATTTGAGCCTAGTTTGTCATGCAAACAATTTTATACGATCGTGCAAGCGCTCTTAATTTGTTTCTCCGCAGAGCATATGTTCTTGTCCCCTTCAATATTCTCTTTCACCTGTTGCTTGATAAGATAAAAGCTTTTTTGTTTTGCTGTCATTTCAAGGCTGATAAGCACACTGCATAGTAGTATTGGCATGATCACCATCTCGTAAATTTTGTCGACCGTTCCAAGGTTCCAATATTGTCTCCTTTTACTCAGGACACGCTGTCTTGCGCTGGACTTTTTGTAAACTTTTACAAAGTTATCAGGCAGGGTAGACTTAAATCCTAACTGGTTTCCAAGTTGACAATACGAGGTGCTGTAATGATAATTCATAACCGTTCATGTTCTGTTGGATGCAATCCTTTTTGCATAATCGTTTCGGGGCCCCGACTGACACTGTCTCGACTTTACCTTTCTTGAGATTAAGAACAATTTTATTTTGATTTAAGAAACTTGGTAAATTATTGATTTCTTCGTTAAAGATAGTTTCAGTTTTTATTTGGATTAGCGTCTGCAAAATATCACTGTATCATTAGCATAATGAATGCAGTCTCGTATTAGTTGAAGGAGTAAACGAAGCCATTTTGCCATCCAGTGTTGGGAAGAAAAAATCACCAATAAAATAGGATTAAAATGAACATCGTTTGTTAGATTTGATGGCGCTGAAATTCATTTGATCTAACATTATCGTAAACATTCGGTCGTGATTGTTTTTCTTTCTTTAATTGTGGAAAAGTGTTCCAAATTGGCAATGGTCTGATGAATGTGGTCACTCACCCACATGGTCAAGACATTTTAGTCCGGTTTTATCAATAATGCTACCGCTCACTTTGATTTTGTAATAAAATTCATTACAATAACCGAATAAGAATACCTGATATACCTCGTAGGGTTTGAACTACTCTAAAAGGTTCACTATAGAAATAAATGTCTCTTTATCCAAGGAGAACTACAAAAGGTAGTCGACTGTCTTATTTCTTTCTTCATTTCCCTCCGTGATAAAAAAACCCACTTAATGTACATTTTCGCAATATGGAATCCAGGTCTATCGGGTACCAGCGGAAAAACTTGTGACCAAAAATGAATGTGATATGAATTGCTAAGATACTAAGACTCTGCACAATGAATCATTTGCCTTCATACAACCAATAGGAAGCGCTAAACAGATCAGAAAAAGATCTTATCAAAGTATGTACGGTTTTTTTGTGATGTTTATCTCACTTATTTTAGACAGCAATCTACTAAAAGCTGGTTTTTGTTTTAGAAATACACCCATGTTTCCAGACGTATTTTGTGATCTTTGTCTCAAATAATCATGACAGCAGTGCCATTCGTCAAACCCTGTCTCGCTCATTCTGTTGTTTGACAACAATGCACATTCAATGCGAACAATATTTATGAAAGACCTCAAGGTTAAAATGGCACTGATATTCACATGTTACTTAAGTATTATGAAATTTATAGAAATGTGAGATGTTCTCGTGCTAACCTTCAGCTGAGCAATTATTTTGGTCGTAAAGAAAGAATATTGTCTTCTTTCTTATGCAAATCTTTTTTCGAATTTTTGGCGCATGATAGCAAATACATTTTTGGGGAAAATAATCAGCATAATGGCTGTTTATTAGAATGTTATTTCTGAAAAGGGCTAACACGAAGAAACAAATAGAGTATTAATAGATTATAAAGAAGAGTTTTGAAGAGAGATATGAAATAATTAATGAAATGATTGTTGGTTAATTATATGGAGATATATCATATCAAAGGTTTGTGTATTAACAAGGGATTTAGATAAGTGGTTCAAATAGCATTGATTAATCGTTCTCGCAACAAATACATCAAATTGAAACCATAAGATAACTTGATCAGTTATTACAATTCCATCTCTATCTTTAAGGACGGGTTCATGATGCCCCAGTGGTTGCTCCGGCAAATACCATGGTCTAGGGATGCAAATTAAAATGGTTATACATTTGAGCTTTATGCGTTGTCAGATTAAATTGTTATCAAATTTGCGATTGCAGATTTTTACCTTTAAGAAAAAGCAACCATGATCTCTTATTTAGCTTTTCGGTAGCCCAAGTATATTTATTTTAAAAGGACAAATGCTATGCTTATTGAAAAGCTGCAAAGTAGTCTGATACCAAGTTAGAGCTGTCTACGTTAGATGGTTAAATTTATTTTTTTGGTTTTAGGCTCAGTCTTTGATATATTTGATGACATACCGACACAGCTTCCTTCTTTGTTCAAGCGGCATCCTAGCAACCATTACAAAATAACACACCCTAAGTTAAAGATCTGTTAATTTATATCATAATTCAGTTATGTGTCTTTCTGTCTATATGGAATTTGTTTTGGAAATAGCTGTATAATTTGGTGTAAAATTTGGCACAAAGAGAAAGGAATGCCCATGGGAGTGACATCAAGGGGTCCAATGTTTGACATTGGCATCGTGACAAGTGGCATGCGCTTTTTGTTTTGCGTGGACATGCACCATTATCTGTTTTCATGGACATTGATTGAAGTGGCTGGCTTGTAAAATAAAAAACCTTACCATGCACGAACTGTCACTTCAAGAGTACTGTCCCAAGTTCTTTTCTCCGTTGTAAGTGACCTACTAATGCCATTTTTAATGTTTTGAGGGAATGATTAGGAGAGCGAAAAAGTAAACAGGAAGTTTAAAATGTAGAAAGAAAAATTCAAATGAGAAAAGTAACCCTTCGCTTTGAGGTGGCTTTTAGGCCTTCCTTAGGATAAAATAATTCTCCTTCAATTTACTTTACTTTCTTCTTACCATGACCATATGTCCTTAGAACAAAGGACTTTCTCCTTGTGATTACCACTAGTACTGCGTTTGGCATTGATTCTCTGCTGTCAACAAAATTGTCGTTGTTTTGCTTCCATAAAGAGAAAATCATACATCAAAATTCTTAAAAGTAAAAGTATTATAGTATGTAGAAATATTAATTTATAAATGGTATTTCTAATAAAACTTAAAAAATCATATTTTTTATTAATATTTTAACATTTTACGAGTTAAAGTCGGAAAACACAAAAGTTGAAACACCAAAACAGAGATAGGAATTGCTTGCACAGAAGGACTGTCTGAGTGCTATAATTCCATCTTTTACCTTGCCCGATCCATGAATACAAAAATTACAACAATAAATCTACCAAGAAACATCAGCTACTTTGAAATAAATCCCTGTTATACTGACGAGATCACAAGGGTATCTGCTGCCGAAAATCGAACGAATCAAACCTACGAATAAACTAATTAAAACGGAGGAATAAGGAAAAGGGAAAAGTTGAAAGAAGCATGAAAAAAGTCTAGTCGGTACAAAAAAGAAGAAAGGTATTGACAGTTGGTGGTCATTTAACGTTCAACAATATTTTGAGCAGTACGAAAATCTCTACTAAGGTCGACGTGAGGAGTTTTAATACTTAAATTGTGTTTTTTGTAATATAATGAATTGTGGACTTCAAAGAAAAAGCTAGAAGACAACATTATTACTTTTCAAAGTAGACTTAAACGATTCTTGGAATAAACTGACAAGGAAATATTACAGCCAATGAGCTCTTTCTCAAAACGTAATGGGAACTGTGAAGTGAAATAATAAGAGGGAGGAGACTAGAAAAAACTGGAACAGCAAGGTCAAACACGTTGTGCAGTACTAACTGCGTGCGACGTCATCGAAGTAATAATTTATTGATATTGTTAAACGCCTACCACTGTCAAATTCTAGAAATCCTACAATTGATCCATGATAGTATGAAAAGCAGATGCTTTTTGGATCAACATGCGTCCTGCAAGGGCTAGAATTTTGAGTGACCCGAAAATGTATATTAATGCCAGTATCTTAAAAAATACTGCTATCCATAGACACAATTAATATAGCATTATGAAATAGTCACCTCACACTTTTCTGACTTTTTTCGTGTTGGATTTTTACCTCAAAAGTCTAAACCATTGATATCGTCCGAATGCTTGTCTTCTATCATACAACTTGACTGTTTTTTAGTGTATGGTCGTCTTACCTGTTGGATTAACTCTTTTACTGTCTTTTCATTCCCTTTTAGTTTCATACACTTAATGGCTTAATAACTTGAATAGCTCTTAATCTCTAGAAAACCCAAATAGTCAAGGTTTTTTTTACATGCAAGAAGTTCTTTTTCTTCCAAAATTAAGCCAAAATCTTTTTATTCTCGATAGGTAATATATATATACAGTAGACCTATTTCATTTTCTTCTTATTCAGTAGGTTCCAAATCTTAGAAAGTGTCTCATTTCATATTGAGATGGTTTTCCTTTCTTTTGCAGAAATCTTCCAAGATTTTGTGTGCAGTATTGGTTATTTGCATGGGACACTTTCCCATCAGCCAAGCCAACATGCAGCTGGGGACAAGAACTAGAGGCAAACTATCTTTTCAGCAATATTTTTCTATCTGGTTTATTCCATACTTTTCTGTTTTCCACGCGTTCGGAATGACAACTTGAGCACACTTTCTCTTTCAGCTTGCTTTCCTTTGATTTAAGGGTTTCTTTCTCAAGTGGGCTAGAATCTCGAATTATTTTGGGGTTTTTTCGTCGTTTCGTCTTGTTGCTATGATGAACAAGTGTTGTCTGGCAAATTACAATGGAAATGTCGGCGAAGCCTAACAACAAAATGTAGAAAAACAAAGTTGCAGTACTCACTGGGAGGCATAATTGTTTCTGTCTGACTTCAGTTCATTTGTTAACCCCTAATCGACGTTTCACCACTTTAAACACTCTTTAGGGGCCTTATTAGGTTCCAAGATGAATTTGTTTATAAAACCTTGAGACTTTGAACTACCTCATTAACGGTTGGGTTGCCTATTTAATTAGCAGTATGGTCTCTTTAACCTTGGTCAGTAACCCCTCTAGACATAATGATAGTTACAGCTCATCACCTATCATGGGCCAATATGTAATAGATAGTTTCATCTGTTACTGCTTTTAATACCACCTCAATCCCTATAAGTCTTGGTTACTAGGCTTGATTATGGTCTAGGTCCAGGTGATGGTTTGAACATATTTTTCTAGTTTCAAAATATTCTAATATAAATACTGATAAGATTGATTAAAAACAACAAACGTTGTAGGGTATGGTCGAGTTGAAATTTATCAACAGGATCAGTTTTAAAGGTAATGTTTATCTTGGTTACTAGATTTATTTTTCACCAAATTAAACNATGAACAAGTGTTGTCTGGCAAATTACAATGGAAATGTCGGCGAAGCCTAACAACAAAATGTAGAAAAACAAAGTTGCAGTACTCACTGGGAGGCATAATTGTTTCTGTCTGACTTCAGTTCATTTGTTAACCCCTAATCGACGTTTCACCACTTTAAACACTCTTTAGGGGCCTTATTAGGTTCCAAGATGAATTTGTTTATAAAACCTTGAGACTTTGAACTACCTCATTAACGGTTGGGTTGCCTATTTCATTAGCAGTATGGTCTCTTTAACCTTGGTCAGTAACCCCTCTAGACATAATGATAGTTACAGCTCATCACCTATCATGGGCCAAATTGGAAAAAGTCAGCCATACCCTTCCCTATTCTCTGACAGCCTGAAAATCAGGCTCCATATTTTAGGGAAATATTCACTTGTTCCTGGTAAGTTGCCTTTTGTCCAATGCCAGAGCTCAATTGTCAACAGCTTATATTTTGACAAGCTGAAGTAAGTTACCACAATGATTATTAATGTTTAAAAGGAAGAGAGTTGGACATATGATACAACCTTAACAAACGTAAACAATTATTAGATACTCGTAAAATGTAATTCTATCCAGAGTGTTATTTTGATCACTTATCTAGATCACTTGTTAATACACAAACCTTTGATATGATATATCTCCATATAATTAACCAACAATCATTTCATTAATTATTTCATATTTCTCTTCAAAACTCTTCTTTATAATCTATTAATACTCTATTTGTTTCTTCGTGTTAGTCCTTTTCAGAAACAACATTAAAATAAACAGCCATTATGTTGATTATTTTTCCCAAAAATGCATTTGCTATCATGCGCCAAAAATTCGAAAACAGATTTGCATTAAACTCATATCCAAAAGACTTACGAAACACGTTTGCATGATACACCTTGTTAAATATCCTGGAAACATCCTGAGCTATGGCACGTCTTTCACTAGTTCTATCCATGAATCTATAGACAGGTTCTTTGAATACAGTCAAAAGGGCAACAATGCAATAAGATCCACTGAATTCATACTAAACATCAACAAAATGACCTGAGTGTTGCAAAAATTCCACCAATGCATTGTGTAACGTCATTCAAGGACCTTTCTAATGACGAAAAGAAGATTTGCATATTCAAACTTGCCAGTAATTTTGAAGACAAAGTACAACAATAGAAAACTTCCAGGAAGATGCAAAAAAGATTCCGATACACAGTGACTGAAAAGTTTAGACCGAAATAAATTTTGCTTAAAACCATACTCTTTACGCAACTACTGGAATACTTACATATAGGAGAATTGTAGATTGATCAAGCTCTTGAATAACCTCGGCAACCAACGCCAGAGTTAAATTAACAGAATATGAAACCTGATCAGTTTGAGTATAACACGTTACCAAAGAAACAGCAATATTGCTTAGAGAAGAGATGGTGAAGAACCATTTAGCAAAGAGATCAACCTTTTCTCTAGAGCACAAAGAAAACTGAATATTGTCAAAAAGTGGAAAAATAATTGACCTCTAGAATGCATTTTTGTCAATGTTACAAAAATCACGACTTCCACGTTTTGGGGAAGAAAGAAACTTACAAGTTTGCTCAGCATCGCGAGATTTAGCATTAGAAATGACACTTTTAGAAGCACTGTTAGCCCGTTCGAAGAAAACCCTGAATGTTTTAATTCCATCTAGTGAAACTGAATATAGAATTGATTACAATGAGCGATCGCAGACGACCACCAAAAGGCATTAAGCCATGGAGAAGAGTGGAGTTTGACTTTGTCACTAAGACTAGGTACAAATGTTTCATTATTAAAACGGTCCTCCAAAGTCTGAAACAGGAAATTTTGTTGCAAAATCAACAAGCTGTACAAGATCATAGATAAAAGCGATAAAAGTTGTTATTAAACTCTCCCTGTCTGTCAACTTTGTTCGAATTAGTTAACCAGGCCATGTGATGAGCATTGAACTTACCAAAGGCAAAGATGTTGGCAGTGTGATGCTTGTCCAAGGCCTCATCAATGGAGTCTGATACTGTTTCAATAATTGAGGAAAAATCAGAAGAGGGAGATCAATACAAGAAAAATAGACAACAAGTGGTCTGAAGAAGAGACAATCTGAAGAACATAAAATGCTTATTCTCAGATTCAATTTCTTTTACTCTAGCAGCTGGAGGATATGGTCAAGCATTGGCAGTGTAACTATGAAGGCGAGTTGTACAATTTTGTTGAATCAAAGCCAAATAGCTATAAGTATAAAGATCGGATTTCTAACACAATCACTGAGGCTTGTCTCACAAAACCCATGAATATGAGGAGAGTCGGACTACAAGGAAAGTTTTCATTTAAGAAAAAATTAAACTGAGACCTCTAAACTTACTTAAACAAAAAAGGAGATAATATTTTGAAAAATGAGGTTTTTCCTCCTCTGATTTGAGGCATTACTACCACATCTCCAGTCTATACTCTCGGATGGTCAGTCTTAGTCACGGTCTTAGCCAGGGAGATTCTTTGACCCCCTGGCTATCAAGGTCCGCCGGATACTTTCGCGATCCGTTTGTTTAAATCTGTCAAAAAAATTGAAAAAGAGGATAAATGTCCATAACCATCACCTAAATCCAGATCATCAACAAGCTGAGTAACTGAGCATTATGCAATTTGGGTTTTATTAAAGCGAAAAACACTATACACAGGATGAGCCATAAAAGATGGATGGTGTTAAGGTAACACTACCATTAGTGTATTTACCGGGATACTATATCTAAGCTGGCTGCCAACCCAGGGTAAATAGTCTTTACCCCGCCTGAAGACAACCTATTATTTTAAGACATAAACAAATTGCAAAGAAAGTTTGCTGATAGACACTAACCATAAGGTAAGAAAAGAAAAAAATGTATAAGATAGAAGAAGAAATATCGAATTGGTCAGCAGCAGAAGAGAGAGATGAGGTGCGTTGCCGACCTAGAAAGCAGTGCAACAGACTGCCGAAACCAGACCAAAATCGAGAGATCTTTTTCTTTCGCCTTATGCTTAACAAGGACTGAAGAAGACCGGTTAAGTAAGGTTGCATAATTAAGAATATTTTAGTTAAAATACATAACCATAGTAGTATATATGGTAGGTAAGTCTAAAAAATTCGTACGAACGATGTTGAGGTTTTATATGCTTTTTGTGGAAGGATACAAATTACTTCCTGAACAAAAGTTTCACATCAGATAAACTATTTCATAAGCAACACTGTATGATCAGTTTAATCAAATATTTTTTAGACTTAGATTTGTTTCTATACATATGTTTATAAAACAACCTTGGCAGGTGAATCCCAGAATCCTTTTTCTTCTTCTTCGTCTTCTTTATTTTTCTGCTGGTCTCAGTTAGGGGTCACCACAGAGGATTATAGGCCTCAATTTTGTGCAGTTGACTGCGTCTTCCTTTCTCATTCCCACATCCATCATCTTCTCTTTTATTGCTTCCATGTGGCGTCCCGTTGTTTTTCCTCTGTTCCTTCTCCCTGGCAATTTCGTGTCTAACATTCTCCTCCCGATATAGTTCTCTTCCCTTCTGATCACATGCTCAAACCATTTCACGCTTGCCTCCCTTTGCATCTCGCTCAATCTCCTAACATATGCTGTACCTCTGATGTATTCATTTCTTATTTTATTTAATGCGAATTTAAGTACCCACCCCATTTACGCCCCCATCGTATTCTCAGCATCCTTCTAATAGAACAAAATATTTTCAACAATAAAAGTAATTGATTTTGATGCCTGTTAAGACTAATCTTTCCCTATATTTGAAACGTATTTGCTACAATTTGATACTTTAATCTAATAAATATTTAAGGCTATAAAAAACGTACTTTAAAATTGAACAATTTTTTAAATTCTTGTACAGTTTAGTAGATATAGCTTCAAGATGGTAAAAAGTTTCTTTACACGAGTCTTGATATGGGTATGAAACACTAATTACCTTATAAAATTATAGAAAATCTAATTGAATAGAAAGACAACTTGAGGGTTTTCAAAAAATAAAATCTACTCAATAATACTTTCTCTTAAAGATTTCTGTGTTCAGTTGCCACATAGAAAAATACGGTTTTAAGAATTTTGGGGATACAGCCATTAAAATATGAGGACACGTAATATGAATGACTTTAAAGACTATATTGAAAAAGCAGAGAGATTAGATATCTTGGTTCCGTAGAGGTAAAATGGCCTTTTTGCAATAAGTGCAGTAAAAAGAGGCAACTCATAAAGAATTTGCTTTCAAATCGCATTGGAAGAAATAATCCTTGTAATTCCAAATCCTCTTTAATGCACATGAGATAATAATAAGTTAAAATAAAAGACAGTTTAAAATTGCCCCTACATTATAATATTATTTAGGTACTTACTTGTACTTGTACTTCTTGTGGCGTACTAGGGAGGGTTTGTCATCCGTCTGTAATGCGCAGCTCCCATCAGTTGTGTTGCAGTGAGACCAGCATGGTGGCACATGTCCTTTATCCAGGTGAGGCGTGACAGTCCTCGTGGACGCTTGCTTTTTACTTGCCCTTTTAGAAGCGAGTGAGTAATATTTTTCTTTCTTAAGGTATGGCAAAGGAAACGAAGCCATCTGTGGAGTAGCTGTGAGGTTAGTTTTGACTGAGATGGTATTCGCAGTAGACCTCTTCATTGGTCACACTTTCCCTCCCTGCGATTAGCAGGATTCTGCAACGGCAATAGATCTCAAAGCTTTGCGTACCTCTTAATACATTCTTGTTGTAAATCCATGTCTCCGATGCGTATGGCATGATAGACAATATCACCACCTCTACGAGGTTTCATTTTATGTCCAAGGTGATGTTTCTGCCTTTCCTTATGTCACCTAATTTCCCAGTAGCGTTTTTTCCATCGTAATTCTTCGCTTGACCTCTTTTTCTGGTCATTACTGGAGTTGAGAGGACATCCATGATAGGTAAAATCATCTACCTGCTTCAGAAGTTCTCCTTGGTGCTGAATGTTGGTCCACATCGGAGATCGCGAGATAACCATCACCTCGATCTTGTTATTGTTAAATCTCAGGCCGAAAGCAGCTAATGCGGGTGCTACTCTGCCAACTAGATATTGAAACTGTTCTTTATCTGTTGTGGTTAGTACCAAATCATCCGCATATTTAAGATCACTGACTTTCTGGCCGCTAATGCAGAAACCTCCTGCTCAGTCTTTCAGAGCCTCTCTCATAATCATCTCACTGTATATGTTAAAGAGAATTGAGGACATAGTACAGACCTATCTTTTGCCTTGGCCAATTTTCAGGGTATTGTAGCAGGTAACGGGTGTTTCAATAAGCGCTCTTTAACCTTCACACAAGGAGGCCAGGCTTCTAACAAGGAATGTTGGGACACCTAGAGCGTGCATTAATGACCATATCTTGCCCAAGTCGATTTTTGTACTTTGCTTTCCAAAGTGATTGGTGGAGAATCATTTTCCTGGAGGTGTGCCGCCCCAGATTGTCCTACCACCATCGGTCTTTTGTGTCACCGATTTCCTGAAAGATGTTTTTCTGTTGATCTCTGATGACTCTCGATCGCAAGCTAAAAGGTTTCTATATTGCTTTGATGCATTTGTATGTACAAGTTTGGTGCTATGTGTCGTACTTGTCTGCCAGATTTTTGGATATGTCTTCTAGGTATTTATTTTTCGATTTCTGTCAAGCACAGACCATACATTGAATTAAAACTAGTTTCCTTTTGTTTGTCGTTGATGGTTTCAACGGTAAGCATTGCCAAGCGCTTATTACTTACGACTATCATTTCTTCATTTTGTAATGTTTTTGAAATGTTATCGGTACGAAAAAAGTTTCACGACTTTTTATCCACAGTAGAGATTAAATATCTTTATCTACAATTTTCAGGCTAAGATTCACGATATTGCTTTTTGGTAGGTCTAGGTTCTTCTAACCATTCCTTCCATTGATCATAAAAGTAGCCAAAATTGGAAATCATTTGCCTGCGCCATCCACCTCGTCTTTGAGAGGTTGCTGATACAGCTTGTAGCACCTCTCTCCAACTCTTCTTTAAATGACACCTCTTTTTATTAATTCTGACTTTTGTTCTCTTTTAGGTGAGTCATCTTGTTCCTTCTTCTAGCTTTATCTAACTTTAAGTGTGATTTCGCATCGACAGTCAATCTCCTCCAAGATGCTCGGTCCATAGCGTCATCTTCTTCTGCCCAAACTCCTTTCATGTCCTTTTGAATGCATTCCGTCCATCGTACCTTGGGGCGTACTATTCTTCTCCTACCAGGTAGTGCCAGCTCCATGATTTTCAGACAGACATAGTTCACTTCCTTCTTTTTAACATATCCGAACCATCTCACTTTGCTCTTCTACATCTCTCTGTGATATTCTCAACTCCCATTCTCTCTCGAACTTTATCATTTTCACTTTTGGGTGAGTGGTTATTGAAAATAGAGATTTCAGCACAGAAATCGATGGTATCTGGCCATTTTTTTTGCTTGTGGCTTCTTTCACTAGAAGCCACTGATTGACATGAGTGGCAACATGAGATAACCACTGTAAGCTTAATTTTGAGGAATTGTGTCGCTACACCAGATTCCTAACTAAACATCTTATTGCGCTGTCATAGCATTCAATAATATATCTCCAATTCTTGAAGCGGTCGTATCGTTTTTAATATTTTGGACTTTAAAGAAACCCCAAAATCTATCACCTACTTCAGATTGCTCAGTAAGTCATCTTGAGCAAAATGTCAACTGTTCTTTATCGCAGAAATCAGCGTACTCGTTGCAACAAAAAAATCTTTCTAATTTCACTAGACATCTCAAGTAAAACTGATTATCTATAAGCAAAGAAATCCCGTTTTGGATATCTTGCAGAATTTACTTTTCAGCTGCATTTTCACCAACCATTGTTTTAGGTGCGAAAAGTATATCCCTTAATCTCAAAAGTTGCATATAATTAGAATTTTCGTCCTTTTCATCTCCTCTCGATGGTAGTCCTTCTTGTCAGAGAAATTGAATCGTTTTAATAATTGTAACTACAAATTATTGTTTTTCTTTCATTTTGCTTTCAAAACTTTCAGTTGTCATTTTTTGAATATTTGCAGACCAAAGAATAGTTTTTTTTAGATTTATAGGTGCAAAATAATATTTTGAATATTGGTGATCGTTATTGCTTAAAGGTGTGCAAGACAGTAGTTAGGCAAGCTCTGCCATTCGGACTGGAAACGGTTGCAACTTCAAAGAAGCATGAGCAGGAACTAGAAGTCGCTGAGCTTAAAATGCTCCGATGGTCACTTGGTGTCACTTGGCTGGACAGGATTCGGAATAAGAGAATAAGAGGCACAACACTCGTATGGAAGCTGGGAGAGAACCAAAGAGAGCAGAGACTCCAGTGGTTTGGGCATGTCATGAGGAGAGAAGAAAATTACGTCGGAAGGAAAATGCTGGATATGAATGTCCAAGGAAGGAGGAAGAAAGGCAGACCGAAAAGGAGATACATGGATGCTATCAATGAGGATTTGAAAGAAAAAGGATTAAGAGTGGAGAATACAATGGACCGTATAAGGTGGAGGAGATTGATCCGCTTTGGTGACCCCCCAAAAGGGAGCAGCCGAACGTAAAAGGAGAAGAAGAAGTTAATGCTTTTTAACTCCTTTTTTTCAGTTATCAGATCGAGTAGACAAAAAAGCTCTCTCTTATTTTTGTCAATATCTAATTGTTGCTTGAACTTCTTACAAGTAAAACATGTAAGATAAAATATCGTTATAATATAGCCAAATGTACTTTGAACACCATTGAAATTGGCAATTCGATTTTGCTTTTCACTATCAGTTTTTGGAAGTGCTGGTTTGTTGATTCAGCTTCTCTGCAAGATTTTCTTCAGCAACGCTACATTCGAAATCTCTTGACTCTAAATGACAATTTGATCGTTCTCACTTGATTATTTTGACTTAAAATAAGTTTGGATATCTGGCATATTTTATCGCTTCACAGTTTGTCTCTCTTCTACACACACAATAATCTGTCTTCATTTAAAAGAAAAACGTTCCTGTAAACCATTAGAAAGATCATAACTTACTCTCTTGCATCAAGCTCCTAAAATATGTCGCAAACAACAAGAAATACAGCCACGCTAAGAAACAATTTGAAGGTGCTATATTGTATTTATCACATATAATAAAAAACACTCGTCAAATAAAGTGGGGCGGGGAAGGACTAAAGTCTCAAGCCCCCTGCTTCGCTTGGCCTGTCAAAAGTCTAAAAGTATTAAAGTATCTAAATCTAATTTATCTTACAATTCAAACAAACCACGACAACATTCTTGAGACTGGCCTTGCCGCAAAGGAATATCTGATACTCTACTGCGAGAGATAGCAGAATGGAGGCCATAAATATGATATTATCAAATGTTATTTTAGTTGCTACAATAGCTCATCCTGCAGATTTGACAGTTTAATTATAGCCAAGATGGTCACTAAAACAATAAGAAAAGAACATATGTGTACTGGCTAGACACAATGTAGGGTTGAGAAGAGCAATATGGCTTGATAACTTATGCTTAACTTCTGTTTAATGAAATCAAATATCTTTACACAGAAAAAGATTCATTATTTTACTCTTATATTTATAATATATATAATATAATATATATATAATATATTTTATATAATATATATATAATATAATATATATAATATATAATATATATAATATATATATAAAATATATATATTATATATATGCTGAAGATTGTGAAAGACATGAAACTCTGAGTACTGTAAAGTTAGAGTTTTTCTTACTCGTACATCTGATTTTATGATAGCT
>RDPX01000451.1:251328-262136 GCA_003991215.1 Morbakka virulenta | reverse complement strand
TTCACTACTGTTTCTTCTTTAACATCACTTTTAGAAAGTTGGAAGATAACTTTTATCCATTTGTTTAACTGTCTAAAATGTTTAGTTTAAGATTTTTGATCCACTTTTGTATTTAAAAGAAAAAAAGGGAAGGAACAGACGACTTCATGAAACATGAATATTTGTCGTTAGATATACTGATGATGTGGTACTGCTCAGTACCAAAGAGGAAAAAGCAGGAAAATATACTCACTGTCAAAAATAATGAATAAAAGACTCGGGCTGTCACAATTTTGGAAAAAGACAAAAACGGATATGATAAACAACATAGGACTTGACAAGATAAAATCACAAATTTCCAGTAGGAAACGGGAAAGCGACCAAGACTTTTGTATACATGACGGACAATTTGTCAAACAGCCCTAAAACAATACCAGTAGTTCTGCAAATATTAGAAACAGCAGCTTAATTAAATCAGATAAGATTAGTGTTTGCTGACAGAAATATTAAAGTGACCACAAAGCTAAAGTTATTAGAAGCTTGCTCAAGATTAAGAGGGGGTAAGACGAAAAAGTCAGTAAGCAGAACCTTACTGACACTAAATAAAACAACAATATATAGCAAACACCTATCTTTTGGGTATGACAAAGAGATGGGGATAAGAAAAAGGAGAGGAAGAGAGAGAGAGAGAGAAAGAGAGAGAGAGAGAGAGAGAGAGAGAGAGAGAGAGAGAGAGAGAGAACTAAAAAGGTATATAAGTCATTTCTAGGTATTGTTTTAGCACTTTTAAAGGCTTCCTCAGTACAAATTGTAAATATAATTTCTTAGTTAATTGTTACAAATTATAATTGCGAAATAGTTAGTACTTTAAATATTACAGGGTTGTTGATGAATAATGACTGACATTTTAAAAAGTCATAGGATTATTGTTACAAACAAATCAAGTTCAGTTCAAGAAAATGTCCTAAAATAGAGAGCACAAGTCATTTAATTTCTCTATTTATACCGCAAGTAAAAGTCCTTTATTGTAGGTTAACAGCTTCTTAACTGATACTTTAAAAGGATCAAGACATCAGAATGATGACACACAAGTCAAGTAGTACTTTCAAAAAAGGCACTTTATTTTGAGATGAGCTATTTGACACCACACTTGGACTCAAATACAAGAATAATAAATTTTGTGGCAGATAAGACGTCGTTTGCATCAAAAGACTATATTTTCAAGATGTGGAAATTATCGTGGGTCCAGTAACATGATACTGTTTAGAAATTGATGTGCTAATTTAATTTTTGAATGATGTGGAAGCCCGGACTACCCAGGCTAAATTAATGTATTTGAAGCAATTGGAGAGGCTTGCTTTATAGGATATTAAAAAATAGGTACTTTATATCGAATAACTTGGTTTTATATATCATTAGGGTAACCATTACTCAACAGAATTTGCTTAATTTTATTTATTTATTCTTTATGACAAATTAAAAAGAGAGAAAATAAAAACAACACAGTGAAACATACATTACACGAGTCCTACTTTAGAAAGCATACAAGTGAATGAGTCCTTTAGCACTTATTTTGGTGCAAAAACTACCTTCAGAAATACAATGATTACAGTATGGATATTACGAATGTGCACAAAACAACGTCTTTTTATCCACCTGTAATTTCTGTGTAATTTCGGTGTTTGCTTCGAATTCATCTCTGTTTTCCTTTTCTATTTCCACTTGCTCCTCCAAGGTATTTCCTAGCTCAGTTGGTTTGTCATGTCCTTAGGGCTAAACCGGCTCAATATGCCCCATCCTTGATCTACCATCCATACACTCTTGCCGTGAATCTGGAATGTTGGGTTCAACACATGGGCTTGTCTCCAGATCCCTACTCATAATTGACTCTTCGGATATGTTTAAATGAACCACTGACATGGAGGTAAAGAGCCCATATGAACAGTTACTGAACAGTTTAGTTCATTGCCCATATTTTCATGAGCTATACTTTTCTAAGACTGTCAGTGCTCAACATGTTAAGGGTTCTGCACCGTATGCATGTAAACCTCTCCAATGCCAAAAACATTTAAACATTACTTGCCATTCATGACCAAACCACGCCAGACCACTTTAAAAATCGAGGCATCCTCTGTGAAGTCTTTACTCTACCAACTCCTTTGAATGCACACGTCGTGTCACAGCCACGACGTAAATGGATGGAGCCATTACTGTTATGAAGTATTCTTGAGTGTACTGATTAACTAGCTCTGTAATGTTAATTAACTGTTTCTTGTTGTCTCGACCAGTGTCAATATAATATAATAATATAATAATATAATAATATAATAATATAATAATATAATAATATAATAATATAATAATATAATAATATAATAATATAATAATATAATAATATAATAATATAATAATATAATAATATAATAATATAATAATATAATAATATAATAATATAGCAATATAATAATATAATAATATAATAATATAAAAAAAATGCCTTTCCATTGTATATTGCATATCATAAAATCTGCCAAACGGATCCTATATCTACACTAGTAGCAAAGTGAAGATGGTCTATGCTAGGTCATGTCCTACGCATGGACATAAACACCCCCACCCAAAAAGCCCTTGAATTCGCCATATCAGGAGCAACAATGTATAAAGCCAGAATAGGACGCCACTCTACAAATCTTGTCAGCACCATCCGTGAAGACATCAAAAACTCCGGACTTGGGCAACTCCGTACCAGAAAACAGCTCCAGAGCTTAAGGGAAAAAGCAAGAGAGAAGAAGAACTGGAAACGTTTCAACGAAGGTCTGATTGCATCTATGGGATGTCCTCGACTACCAAAGAAGCAAAGCACAGAGGATAAGTAAGTAAGTAAGTATTGCATATCATAATTAGCTTTTTATTCAGTAGATTTTTTTAAACTAAGTTGCTGCTCCGTATCTTTAGGATAAACTGTTGCTTGTTTTCATAATTTGTTAGCAATGTTTTCCAATCTCTTTTAATACTGCGCTTTGCTGAAGCCCCGCTTTGGTTTCTTTTCATAGATTTGTTTGAGTTCGGAAGGTACATGTCTGTGCTGAAAACAACATTAGAGCCTTGTTCGTCATTTGTGATAATTTAGAACAAATTTGATTTAAATTAGATGGAATGTCTTTCAGGCAATGAAATAAGCCATTTTTGTCATTTAGGACAAGTGTTGTAGCATCTGGAGTTCTTGACTCTTGACCGACATATTTTCTCAGGAAGTGAATACCTTTTGCCTTCTCTGTCTTCAGTAACATGCCACCTGCTACACAAATGCTGTACGGAATCAGAGTGAGAGAATGTGTCATCATTTCCTTCAGGTTTACCTTCTCTTCATGACTTTGAGACTGAATCAAGAGCTTAAAATCAAGTTGTTTTGCTGTTTATATTCAATTATTTTGTTCTTTATGTCAATACTTGGGCTGTTTTGTTTTTTCCTTTAAAGGTTTCAAGATGAATTCTCTTGATATGCTCAAAAAGCCTTTTTTGTCTATCCTTTCAATTATAAACAATTACTTCTTGTCCTTTGTTGCCTTCATGGGACGTAAAATATATTTCTTTAATGCATCGTCAGCTGATACTCTTGTGAAGGCAAAAAAATCTTATCTCGATTGAACCAGAGTAAGACACCTCCTTATTCCATGGATTGCATTTCTTAATTGCTTTTCACTTCTTTTGATCTTTAAAGGTCTTAATTCTATATGTTTATCCCCTTTACTTTACTCGGTCATCAGGTCAGTCATCTGAAAAGTTGCACAGAGTTTTCGTTGATAAAGATTATTTACCCATCTTGATATGCATTGTACTTTGTACTGCCATCCCAATATCACCACTTCCCATTCCTCCACGTGACTTTGCATTCCTCGTATAGTTTTATTTATTCCACAATGATTTCCAGATATGAAAGATCTTGCAACACTAATGGCTCCTCTTTTTAGTAGTACTTTCGAATCTGGATGATTCTTTTCACTATTGTAAATAAACACTGCAAAATATGTCAAGTACCTAGCATAATTCTGCGCATCCAATGCCGAAAATTGATCACACAACTTGAAGAGGCAATGTCGAAACAACTGTAGATTATTTGATTTATGTGTATTGTGAATGACAGCGCTACACATACATGATCTTTGTAACTAATCCATAGTTTAGCAATTTTGTCAATTAAACCATTTCTTATTGAATTTTTCATATTGTAAAAATTTATCAAATAGGCAACAATTTCTTTATTATTTAATGTAGTTTCTAAATATCTCTTGTATCTGTACTTAAAAAGCTGCTACAATAATACCTTTGAAGCATCTGTAAGACTCGAACACACAATGTTTTCATTTTTGAACAATAATAACTGCTCACACAACAGCTTTTCTTTGGATTCAAAAACAAATTTCTGGCAATAGATAGATCTACCACAGTTTGTTTCCTGACATAATCCTTTCAAGTGAGCCACAGGAACTTAGGCCGGCCTCTAACTAAATACCTTCCAGCCCTGCCTCTGCCTGCCAGGCTTCACTTTTCCATATTATGGGAAAAGCTTTCATACAAACGCCAAGATCAAATGTTGTTATGCGATACTCGTTGCCTATGTCACTTACTGTTTGAATATCTCAATCTTTCTTGAACTGTCTTGTACTCAATTATACGATAATTGATGACAGGGTAAATATCAATAGTCTTTAGACATTGTGGCTTCTTTCCTGATGCAGATAAAAAAACCCAGCCCATTTGGGACTTTTTTATTTGTTTGGCTACTTACTATTCGAATCAATACCTAAATCGTTT
The DNA here is from genome assembly GCA_003991215.1 of Morbakka virulenta. Taxonomy (NCBI): domain Eukaryota; kingdom Metazoa; phylum Cnidaria; class Cubozoa; order Carybdeida; family Carukiidae; genus Morbakka; species Morbakka virulenta. The sequence continues at coordinate 257,342 of RDPX01000451.1, read as the reverse complement.
TTGGCAATGAAACAATCTAGAAGGTCGAAAACAAAGTCAAAATCAATATATCGTGCTTGTATTTTCTCCACTCTTAGAGTATCAGTCTGCTGACCACCATTCTTGACCGAATTACTATCTTCAAACTCTTGCAAGCTCGTGCCATTTCCAGTAAAAATAGAACCAGTGCCATGTAAGTGATTTACAAATTGATCAACATTATCAAATTCTAAATGAAACACAAATGGAACAACTAGAAAACATACAATTCGGCTTGATACAAGAGAAGAATTCTCTTCTAATGCTTTTGCAAATGCAGTTCCTACTTCCTGTGAAAAGCTATAACCTACAAACTTGTTTGAGTGTTGTGAGCTTATTCCTGAATTAAAGGCGTGAAGTCCTACAAAGAAATACATGCTTTAGAAGTTCCACTAACCCCGATTTAAGCCTCGATATATTTTTTTCGCAATAGAAATTATCATAGGTATTTCAGACTGACTTGTACGTGCCATAATTATTTGAGCCAAACATAAAAATATTGATGATAAAGGTGGCCATGACAGAACTAGTAAATTACTGAAAGCATTTTATTTAGATTCCCATAAAAACAAACCTTCATCCTTTATCATGTCTGACTTTACAGACAAATAGGCTGGCGATACTGTACACTCAGGCTTAACTGTTTTGTTATAAATCAAACAACTCTGAACATGTCCTGTTGTTCAATTGTCTTGAGACTAAGTAAAGCCAATGATTTCTTGGTATAGCTTACATTTTTCTATTTTTGATTTTAGCTTTTCTCCTCTGTAGCCAGTATTTAGGAATTTAGTTTGTTCTAAGTAAAAAAAACATACTTCTCATGGAATTCAGTTAACTTTAATACCCTTTCTTCTATGATGACTTTCTGGTCAAACATTATCTTAACATTTGCGAATGCATTAGCGTGAGCTTCTTCTAGATCTTGTTGTTGCTTCTTAGATTCCTAAACTTTACTTCTTCCAACGCCTTGATCCCTCAGATAGCCTCGTTTTCACAACTTGTGGTAAAAAAGGCTTCAAAGGCAAATAACTTCGAACCCACGATTTTATGATGACGTTTTTGATCATCTTTTCTTAAAGTAGCATCCTAAACAGCCTTTGTTCCTTCAAATTCGAAGTTAGATCCTCTGACATCCACACATCCTCTGACTTTAACCCAGTATTGTTACAAAATACACAGTCCACATTAAATAGAATACCATCGGAGTTAAATGTTGAAGACCTTTGACAAAAGCCATTTTCATTTTCCACTGCCTTACTTGCCTTTTCCCGTCCCAAATTCATGGCAAAAAGTTGGTAGCATTCTTGATGATAACCATGTTTTAGTATAATATCATCTGGTATGAAAATGCAAACATTGTCCATTCTGCACGAGAATCAAGACCTTTGTGATTTTCACACGTTAACAGTTCACAGTTAAAGCTTGTGTTTGTTAAATCAATTGTTGTTCCTCGGGTTACACGAGTAAAAGTTGAGTACATTCTTTGACAGGGTCATTAGGGAAATGATGTTGGTCCTTATAATCGGAATCGGTCCACTTGAAATTTTCAAACGTAAAAAATAGTATTCTATTCTTCAAACGTTAAGATTAGCGTATCGTATCTATTACCTAATGTATTTTGTCATGTTTATGAGGAAAAAAGTGACCTGAACAGTGAAAAGGCGCTTTCATAGTTCAGTAGAGATTGTAGGAAAATGATATTGATAAAAGCAGGACCATTCTAATATTTTAATCTTAAGAACCCAAATACAATCATATACGGACTGAGATCCCTAGAAATGTCCATCTGGAAGATCCCTGATGGTAATAAAGGGCCGATAGTAAGCCCCTCTGGCTACAGAACTATCTTCATGCTGTTATCTAATGTCTTTAAACCGATTACCGTCAGGATTGTTATTTGGAGGGCTGATGATTGTCTTGTTCATCTTATTTTTATTGAGACACCATTTCCAGTTAGTTAGCCATTGAATCTTCAGAGTTCATCACTCCTTGATACTTCTTGTTTTCGATCTTACCTGGTCGCTGACCGGGCTCCTCGTCTACGCCAAGGTAGATGGTGGCGCTGCTTTAGTGGCCGGCAACTCGATCTTGGAACAGGTGATGAGGCATTAAACATTACCAATAATAGAAATGGCACTGACTTGACAGCAATTACATCCAATCATCAAAAATTCCCAAGGCCCTGAATGGCAGCTGGCGGGTTATTCTATTTCGTTAGTAAGATGGCCTCTTTAGCTTTATCTTAATTGTTAACTTCATTCTAGATGACTAGGAATAACAGGATAGGCTTGTTACTGCTGACAATTTAGGTATATGGTATAACATCGATATCCATTTTTGCCAACCTGTGACAAGAAATCACCCCCATTCGGCTTGACCTTATGACAGAGATAAGATCAGGGTGTTGAATAGAAAATCAGCACAATTATCAGATTATTTTACTTATTATTTATTTTGAATTATAAAAGAATAGTATTTTCCATAACAACAATTCCAATATTTTTTCAAGAAAATAGTATTGATGAGTCAAGTTTGAAAAGAGTTTAACAACGAAAAGTGTCCATAACACACAATCCTCTCCATAAATGTCAAATGCAGTTGTTTTGAAAGAATATGGCAGCAGTATATAAACCGCCTCCCTAACAACATCGGCTCATCTACATATCATTACTACAGGCAACCATCACAATCTGGACATCGGTACGTGTGTTGGCTCTTCGGAGAATAAACAATATTTTTTTCTCAAGGAAATTATGAAAAGTATTATGATAAAAATATCTGATCAGGTGGTAAAACTTCTTTGTGTTTCCAAAAACCATACAAAAAGGCTGATTGCCTACTTCGAGAGGATATTTTTCCTGGCTATAAAATTTGTTGTCACAGAAATCAAGGTCAACATGAGGGAACTGCGTAATTTGAAAATCAAATGTTAAGTTAATGATTATGGGCAGAACTGATGCACCAGGTTAATCTATCTGATCGATTAATGTTCCCTATCTTGACTCTCTGAGGTAAGGAAGGATTGAATACCCGCTTTCATGACAACACTAAACTATTTTACCTCCCGTCACTTAAAGCAAAGAAAGAATATCAAACAAAGAAAGTGTAGGATTATAATAATTACCATGAAAGCTCTACCACATTTATAATTTTGGTAACGAATCTCTATCATGGTACTATATGAAGAAAACTGGAAACATATTATTTCACATTCCTCCAGCTAAATTGATCTTATCAAACATCATTATTTCCGGCTGTCAGCAATACCCTTATATATGCTGTCACAATCACAGCAATATCATGAACCATAATGGGTTCCTTCTTTGTTTGGCAAAGATTTTAAAGTAAGTGTAAGGTCCTTCAGGTTCTATAACCGTTTATCCAGTTTGTTTATTTTAAGTGTAAACAGAAAAAAAGGCGCATGAAAAAGAAATGATAGTACTTACTAATCTTTTTATCATCATTATGGTGAAAAGCTTTACTCAATAGCTTTGGATTTTCATTCTCTTTTTCTTCTTATCCAATGTCTAAAAAAGGTTGCTTGACATTTTGTGATATTTCTAAAAATTAATATAGTTTTATTGGCTTCCTTCCGAGGTGCTGCATTAGACTTCACTGCTATCCAAGAAAGTCGAAGCATTTTTGGTACTTTCCCATTTTCCTCCCACCAGTTCACTTAAAAAACGTTTCCCTTTCCATTCATTCATATATTAATTAATTCTTTTTAGTCTAGACGGTACCTCGTTTCCATCAGAAAAATCGTTTTCACGAGATAACTTAAAGTTTTATTACAGGGAAAAGAAAAACAAGATTACGCTCGATTTTTAGCGATTGTGTTCAAGCTGGTGGGAAGTGCGTTAAAATTTCTTGAAATATAGTGTCAAATAAAGTATTGTTTCTATTTCTTTGACGCCACATCCACTCACACAAATAACTGTCAAGCATAATACGATGGTGGGAGAAAAGCTTCAGTGGAAAAGGAAGTATTTTTAAAATCTATTGTTGGTGGGGGGAAATGGCAAAATACCCATTTTTCTTAAAACAGATATTCGCATTGCCTTTAATTTTTTTTCTCTTTGTTTAAATTGTCCAAGCCTTGTATACATGCATCAGAAAAGCATCAATGGAACACCGGAGAATATTTTTTTCTTATTTTGATGGAGGTGCGTTTATTAGGATTGATTTCAATTTCTAGAAATTCAGTTTTTTTATGCAATTCTTGATAATATTTCAAAGTTGTTTCTTCCGTCATCCAAGATGATGTTCCTAGATAATTGAAATAGTGGTCTCGTTTGAAAAAAGATGTTGAAAAAGAGGTTGCATTTTAGAGTTTCTTGCTCATGACTGACCACTATTATTTCTGTCTTTTTACAATTTATTTGCAGTGTCACGTTTGCTTTATTGTTCAACGATGTTCAAAATCTTTTGTAAGTCTGTCGTCAGCATACATCAATTTATTTATGTTCTATTCTTCTACTTTGATTCTGAACTGCTCTCCAGGTTTCCCTTAGTAATTTCACTGTAGGTGAAAAAATCAGGTTAGAGAAGAAAGCCATGACTGACGCCTACCTTTTTGCTTTGAAATGTACTGGGTTTTTTTATCTATCCTCATTGCCGTTGTCGTTTTCCAGTACGTATCGTTTTTACTCTAAATTCTTCTCTATCCATTTGTGTGTGTTTGTGTTGTGTGAAAATCTAACTACAGCGAACGCTGTCGAATGCTTTGATTTCGTTGATGAAATATAAATATATGTCTTTTTGACCTTCAGGGGCGCCTTTAATTAAGATTCGAAAAATGTAGCTTTTTTAAATACTGTTTTTCCCTCTGCAAATTCACATTGTTTTTTTTTCTATTTTCGATATAATTTAGTTTCTAACTGGAAGCCTAAGATTCTTACAACCATTTTAGTCCGATAACGTATAAGACAAATCATTTTATACAATTCATATCTAAACATCACTCTTGGTTTATTCGGCATAAAATGGATTTGGAAATGTCCGCTTGGATCTGGCCTGTATAATAACTCTCACTAAGTACGTTAGTGACTTTTTCAAATACAAAATCATTGAGACCCTTTCTAATTCAACAGACTTTTAGTTAAAGCTTGGTATATTCCCTGTTTTGCCTTTATTACGATTGCCCTTTCTTCATATTCAAAGTACGATTCCTTGAAAAGTTATTTTTATGACAATATTATTTTCAAAGAGTGCTTTTACTCTCTGCGTAGCTTTTTAAGACTTCTTCATTTTCTATTAGTATGTCACTGTTTATTTCTTCTACATCTATTTACACTTTCTGAGGTACCATTTCTTTGTGTAAATTAATGTCTCTACATTTGTCAACAATTTTACTCTCTTTGATATGGTTGAATATTCTCACAACTTTCTTTTGCATAGTTTTTGTTAAATACTTTTACGGTTATGCTTTTATACATTTCTTCTTTTGTCAGTCAATTCCTGAATTTCGTTAGTCATCCATTCTCCCTTAACTTTTCTTTCAACTTTCGAAATCTCCTTTGTTCTTGTTTCTCTTATTTTTATTTCGAAGGTTTTCATTACTGTTTTATTTCTTCTACATTCCCTAAAAGTTTCGAATTTCTTCTGAACAGATATTTAATATTCTCCTCTTAAACCTGATATACAAGATGATGATACTATCGATACTCACATACAGCTCAACCATCAAGACCAGTTTTACAGCTACTCAGAAATCAAAATTCACCTCACTAGAACGTCGTGCTGCAAAGATCATTGGGAAGCCAACAAAAAGTATTATTCAAGTTGTTGAATCACAAGTCTGTTCACTGGTCGGAAAGTGTATTAAAAAGAACCTTCAACACGAAGATTTTGACAACTACTTTAAAATTATGAAACATTCTAAAAGGACTCGAAATTATGCCAATTTATTAAAACTCCCATCAATAAAACTAGAAGTTGCTAGATCTAGTTTTTATTATGGTGGAGCTAAGCTATTTAATAATATGCCGCTTGAAGAT
>RDPX01000451.1:216896-248926 GCA_003991215.1 Morbakka virulenta | reverse complement strand
AAATAAATAAATATATACTGGTTTGTTTTCGATAAGGCCAGGTCTGGCTTGATGTTTTTGGTAGAATTTCTGCATTTCTTAAGTTCTTATATTTTTGTTGACAAAAGTGCATTTCTGGACCTTTTGAATACAGAAATGTAGTCCATTTGGGTTTTGCTTTTTATCTCTTGGTCTTAGTCCATTTTGGTTTTGCTTTTTATCTCTTGGTCTTAGTCCATTTTGGTTTTTTAGGCAACAAAAACCAAGTATTTTCGAGTATAATGTTGTTCTTCTGGCGCCATCAATCAGTTGTTCTTTTCTTTCATTTCTAATAATAAGTTTGACATCCTATTGCGTCTTCTTCTTTGCCTATAACTAATATTCCATTTGTATCACCCATGATAAGAAGAGGGTCTCAAGATCAGCACTGGATCTTCCCTGTTTCCAACTGCTCATAAAACTCTTTCAAGTCCTCATTACTGCTGATAAATTCTGTCACATATACTTGAATAGTTTATATCTAGGGAATTTCCTGTGACCTTTATCAGCGGAAAGTGTTCTGATAATGGCTAGCACCCATTGAGTGGCTTCCCTAATGCCTGACCCAAGGTAATTTCTACACCTCCCATCTATTTCGATTCTCTTGCGTATAAAATTTCGTGCTTGCCTGTTGTTGACTTGACAGCAATCATCCATCTCATATCACTAAGACTAAAGATGGTGATTTTCATTCTTTCTTTTATTTGCTTGATGTTTTCTAGCTTTCACTTTTTCAACATTGTATGGATATTCTATATTCTATATCCTATATTATACATTGCTATTTAATTTTACTTTTTAGTTGCAAGGAGGCATTGGAAAACGGTCGCGTGTCACCTGTAACACGTAACGAACGGTACTGGAGGAGAATGGTTTGTTTTTAGCAGACTCTTCTTTGAGATAGATCATTTCTTTTTGATTTGTGTAGATAGACATTTATAATTGTTCTTTGCAAAAGTCCAAGTAAGATATTTTATTTTATTCTACGAGAACAATTTCCTTATTGGCTGGTTGTTCCGGCCATTGTACCTATTGCGTTATCCTCTTCCGGACGCAAGAAAGGGTTGACTTGTACCAAAACTATTGGCTAGTCCACTCTTATCCATTGACTGCCTGCCCTGTCTTAAGTAACCCTGATCGCGGAGGTAATTGGGTACTGGAACAAGGGCTTCATTTAGCTGGCAGAGAGAAAAAAGACGCCTTATCGGTCTTCTATATAGAGGATATTTCAATATTGCCACTCTTACGAATACTAAAGGTTTCATAAAGATATTAGGTAATATCAAAGAAGATTTTTTTGATCATGGCCAACCCTTAAAGTTATTCGAATTGTAGCATTGGAACATATGAGACCTATAACGCATTCAACAAATAGATCAACAGAGTTGAATTTAATATCAACATCACAAACAAAAAAATTATTTTAAGCCCATTTTTCATGATAAGTACAAATTTTGATTTAATTTTTGTGTGGTTATTTTCAATTATTGTAGTCAGGTGTTCAGTTGTAAATCATAAAGAACTTAAATCCATCAAGAAAATCAAGTTCAACATATTATTTTTATAATTTAGTTTAAACATACCACTGACATCGTTATGGTATTTCTTAGCATGTTTTTCAACTATTGCTATTAGCTTATCCTCTAGAAAATTAAGGTGGAGGTTCAAAACACGATTTCACAACGCGACAGGCCATTGTTGGTTTATATTCAAGGAGGTTTTTGAGACCTTACTTTTAATCCATTGCCCTCTCTATGCTCATAACCTCACGATATTATTACAGATTTAACGAAAATGATTTCAAACGTCTATGTCTTCAAATGTCTATGTTTTCCAATGCTGTCTTGAAGTTGTCGTCATTTGGGATTTGCATTCATAGCAGTCAGACAGAGAATCCTTGTTTTATTCTTTTGCAAAATATCTCTATATTTTATTTAAATTCTCTTTAATTATTATACCAGTTTCCTATAATACTATCTCATTGATCTGAGCTTTATATTCAAAGGAGAATCAAGATCATTTTTAGATCAACAAAAAGCATACCATAAGAGACTGGAAAGTCCAAAATGAAAGGAAGGCATTAAATATTATTTTCTATTTTAAAAACTAAGTATTTTTATTTATTGGTATCAACCACTTCTTAACTTTATCTTTCAATAAATAGAAAGAAAAATTAAAAATTATTTTGTAAGCATCCTTATATAATGGTTCGTTCCTACTAAAATATTCAAAATTATTATTCAAAGTTTTGACTGAATGACGGTAGTGATCAATCAACTGTTATTTCTAATATATTTCTACATATAAATTCAGATGTCTTAAGCACGACGTACTGCTTTCTAATCCATAACCAGTAACCAACATAGAAAAAACGAGGGGACTAAGAAAGCGATTAGTTTTAAAATGCTGTTGTCCTGGGAGAAAAGGTCTTAGTATAAGCCTTTTCATGCATCTTTTATAAGTACCAATAAAATGTTGGGAAGGTTCAGTGTACCTCCTGATTCTTGTTGTGACAATAGGAGGGAGTCAGCTCAGCTGGGTCTTCTTACCAAAGTAATATCTATACAAAATTCAGAGGTCACAGCTTAAAGGTAAGAAAGTGGCTGGAGAAAACATGATACCAGAGATGCCACTGCAGAAGTAAATGATTTAGAATATTTTCAGAGGTATTAAAAGAAAACAAAGTTGCATCGGCCCATAGATAATACCTATTCTTCATGCTATGTTTAATGCTATTAATCACCTCTTAAGGGCCCATAATCACCTCTTAAGGGACCATGATGGAAATAAGGTCAGTTTGACCTTTTAATGTTTTCCCTGCCACTTCAATTAGGGGTCATTATTTTTTTTGTCATTATTTTTATTTTAACTCAAATTGTAATATTTTTATGCAACATTCTTTTTAGTATTAATTTATACAAAAGTTTGTAAATTAACTTTATATTGTAATTTATTGACTTTCTAGGCCTTTCTTTTTTTTAAACATTTGTAAACATTTTTCATTTTATGTTTGTGGCAAATAAAAACTTACTTACTTATGTTTTTGCTGTTACAGGACCTCCAAAGACTAAAACTATTGTTTAATGCAAAGGTTATTATTCTTTCTGAGATCAGACCTGGAAAAATCAATTTCAGTTAAAAAAAAAAAAGAAATTCCCACAGTTTTACTTGGTGAACCTATAATATAACTATCAAGTCATACTGATAGGCCGTGTCAAGGACCAACGGAAAGAAAGCTACTATTCATTCCATTTTGCATTATGTTGAAGTCATTTCCGCAGAACCCCCAAAAAGCAGAATTTCTTTCCTAAGAAAACAAGTTGAACTTGGTTTGATTATTATCTCCCACGCTATGACTATTATGAAACTGTCACAAGAAAATATTACAAAATTAACACAGCACAGCCTATCGACGTTACCTTTAAAAAGCAGAAAATACTTTATTCTAAAGACAACACAGGGGTGGATCCAGATGGGTGCTAAGGTTGCTCAAGCACCCTTTAAAATTGGAGGGATGTATTTTTATTCAATTGTGGCGTGAATATTTAATATTTGACTGAAATGCTTTATTTTCAAAACGAATTTTCTCATGAGCTTTGCCAAATGTAAGTAAATACGTCTTTTTGTTCGGAGGATTTCGCTAGTCCTCCACACAATTTCCTCCCAAAAAGAAAAACAACGCCTAAACATAGAATTTTTTATAGATAGGAAAAAACTACTGTTTTGTGTTTCTAGAAGTCTAAATATCCTTCATTCGGGCCTCGTCAGGCACATATACATAAAATGTTTACAATACAGAACAGGTTATTTCACATGTAGGTCCTTGGAGATTAGTCATTAGTGTTATCATTTACGAGTAAGAATTTATCTTGATGTTTGCATTTAAAAATTAGTTGGTCTCTTTCGTCGACTAACACTTCTTGATTCGCATATGTGATAATACTAAGTTCCTCTTTGAGACGTAAGTTGGTTTTTTTTGAGATATTACAAGAGCTGGCCGAGAATTTTATAATTATTATTATCTTTTAAATGCCAAACATAACTTGATAATATCATTTCATTTCTGTATATACTGTTGTTAAATTATGTCAAATGGTTTATATACCTTGGTTTCCATTTGTCCCCTGCCAATCCAATGTAGATTTTGTTAGTTCATTTCAAACAATGACTTTTGCTTGGTTAATTGGGTCCCAATTTCGGTATTTGCCCTTCATTGGGTATTAAGCTTTACGCCTACACCTACAACTTTTGTTTTCATTGATGTCACCTGACAGTATTTTTCAATTGTGTGACTTTATGATTCGTTCTATATTGCTCGTAAAACTATACCTGACTCTCACACTGGTTTTATTAAAGATTTTGTAAAGCTTTTGTTTTGGTGAAAAGTGCTTGTCTATTTGGGACAGAAATTTCTTCCCAATTTTGGTTGTGACATCTTTACTAAAAAGAAGTTAAATTATATTATATTTATACTTTTTATTTCTATTTTTAATATTGTTTCTTTTTTGAAACTTAATATTTAGTGATGCATATTTTAATCCACAGTATTTCAAGGTTTGCTTTTGGAGATTTTTTGTGTTTTTAAGTCAGTTTTTATCGGATGAGTTACGAGGTAGTCAGTCTTAGATTGAATTTGGTAACTGTGCACAATCAAAATGAGATAAAATTCATTCTCCAACATCAGTAGGCAAAAGAGAATTATCACAAGGTAACAGAGTAGAGAAAGTTACAGCATTTTAAAAGGCGTGACTAGATAAAATTTAAAAAGTGATATGAGACCTGGACACCCCCCCCCCAACTTCCTGTGTTCTGCTTAAAATTGCTATCTGAGAACCCTTCAACAAATAATCAACATTCACCCTGGAAATAGACTACTCTTTAAACACTATCACACGAAAGGATTGATTAAAGATATTCTTAAGAAGGACGTAGGACGTGACACACACACATACACACACACATTCACACACACTAGTTACATAAGAGCATTCCAGAGTATTTCAGATGCCTCAAAGATATCCCAAGTTTGCCCCTGGATACATTACACCTTTCTAGCATCCTGTAGATTATCCTGCTCATGACAGTAAAATAGCCATGGCAGTAAAAGAGCCAATAAAAAAGGGCTGCAATGAACATATGTAAATGGCCAGTTTTTTAATGATACATCACAATGTCTTGTCATTTAACACCCTTTGTTAAAGAAGAAAGAAATTTGATGGACCCACAGTTGGCGACAAAAAATGTATTCTATTCCTTTTGAACACTTATGGAAGAGATAAATCTTCCAACTTATACAAAAACAAACTTGCCTTGAAGATAAATTTAAACCCCCGAGTGAGGGTTGAACAGAAGTTAGGAAGAGAATTTTTATATTTGATCAAGAGAAACACATCAAGACAGTTAACGATGAAAGTGAATATTAAAAATAACGTTTTGTTCATCACTATACATTTAGGTGTCTCTATTACACCATGTTCACTAGCTAAATGATATCATAGATTTACATTTCCTCACAAATCTCTAAAATTGCGTAATCTCGAAAGTTAACAATGACACAAAAAAACCCAAAAGAACATTTCAAAGAAGCTCAAGACGATACGATTGAACATTGGAATTCAACACAGGGGAGAGTTTTTTAACAAAGAAGGACTCTTTAGAGAGAGGTTCTCTATCGTTATTTGCGGTAGCTAACTCCAGTAACCCCAGCAGGATTTTTTGTATTACAATGCTCCTTAAACCTCGTCTCCATGTGACGTTTCGTCCTGCCTACGTAGCTTGCATTGCAATTCGTACAGTGTACTCTGTACAATACAACGACTTAAACCTTTAAGGTATTGCATCTTTAAAATGAAACAAAAAACATGTGGGGAATGTAGTGCAAAAAATCAGCTTTAAATCAATTTGCGGATAAGCTTTAGCTCACATGAACTTTAGATTTCTGCGTAGTTTGTTTGAGACATCAGTACCATGAAAAGGTAGGATCATAAACACCTCTTTCTTCGGGACAGTAACAATAGGTTCTTCATTCGCCTTTGATTCCTCTTTTGAAACAAAGTTCCTAACCACAGCTCGCAAATGTGGTTAGCGGAAACAGTTCTTTTTCAAGTTATCAAGAATTACATCACAATCTGCTGTCACAATCTGCACAACCAAGTGCCAAATTCTCAACAAAGCTGGAAAGACAAATCTAACGTTCCTTGTTTTACTGTCCATACGTTGACACTGCAGCCTATAACCAAATCTGTATCCCCTCATTTACTTGTACAAGTCTATCACAGGATAGAGATAACCATCACACTTATTGACCTAGAACATGGCATGCGTTGTACAGTTCTTTAACTCGTACAAAAATAGCTCACTTTCATCACAGATTCAAACAAATGGTGAAAAGGGGATATTAAGTGCTTGTGCAGCTGTTCATTTGCATCCATTGTGGCATCTTTTAAGAAACTGATGACTAAATAAATGGATCAATAATGAAAAAAATACAAAATAGTTGACAGAGATTTGAAATTGGAGAAAAGTAAAAACTGCGTGGGCACTGATCTTGATGAAAACATTTTTCACTTGGCTGCATATCAATCTGATTAATTAAAAAAAATATTGGATTACACATCATGAATTAATTTTCCAAGGTAATTCATTTCATGTTCCTTCTGTGATGGACGGCGAAAAAAAAAAGATTTCGAACGTTTACTTGTAAGCCTGTGTCTGTTAATGATGTAACCTGCTGTGAAAAGAACGACCAGTCCAACAGTTTCACTTCATTTGTTGTTGACAAAAACACTCCCACTAGCTTTTTGAACCATTTAAAAGCTGACATAGTTTGGGAAGGATTATGTCCGTTTTAAAGCGCTTAATAGTGTATGCTTTCGAGGTGACGAAACAACCAGCAGAACTTAGAAATACAAAAAAGAGGTTTTCTGCGTAAAAATCCCTTTTTCAAAGAAAACTCTAAAATATAAAATTGTATCAAGAGAACCTGAATCAATTTCAATTTTTTAAATACTTTTATTATCTTTTGAATCCTACTTCGATAACACTTCTTGGCAAACCTTCAGTTCTACCCAACATCAGGGCTTGTGAAGTCATGGTCATATTATCTACAATTCTGATTACAGTAAATTTCAGTCAAGGGTTTTTTGCCTCAAAATATTGTTAAATTTTAGTCTTTCCGAAGAAACATTTTGCTAAATAATACATGGGTCGAAGTTAGTATCATCATTGTCATCATCATCGTCATTATTATTAATATTAGTAGTAGTAATTTATTGTTGTTTTTAATAAAAATAATACCAATGATAACATGTGCCTGTATTCAACTTACCTGGCTTGGTGCTGGGCGCAGAATGAGAGTTTGTTTACTAAAGTCAATGAAGGATGTGTACAAAGAGACGAGATTGCGTGTACCTTGGTATATGCTAAAGTGAAAGAACCAATGGCTAAAAAGGCATGCTGGAGAAGAGAACAACTGAAAGAAAAAAAATGCCATCATTGTAGAGTCCTTGACCATTATGTAAGAAGTTGGAGTGAGGTTGAGATTTGAAGATAAAAATGTATGGTTGGACAATGAATTATTCGAGGCAGAATGGAAACCAACATGGAAATAAGTCAAAGAAACGTTGAAGAAAGGTATAGAAAGAAGGCGAATTGAACAGTAAAAGACGAAAAAATAACAAAGCAAGATGTTTAGGGACCAAGAACGACAATACCACCTGTGACTTACACAGAATCTACACCCACGCAAGACATCAGCAATAATGGATATGTTGAAGCGAATGGTAGAGACGAGGTCATGGAAAGTGGCAAAAAGTTTCATGGAAGACGAAAGGTGTCGAGTGTGTTAGGAACAGAATGAAACGGTGAAACACTTAGCTGCAGGTTGCATGGTTTTAGCAAACAGTAAATATCTGTCAAGGCACAACCGAGTTTTGATGATATTGGCAGTTGTTTGAGTGAAAGAGTACATTCTCATCATGAAGGATACGATGCGGTATAAGGAGAGATGTGAACGAGGAACGGTGTTAGAGAATGAGAAAGCCAAACTTGTCTGGTACTTCGAATTCCACCTTAGAAAAACAACGACTGGGAGGAGACCACATTTGACCCTTGACAACAAGAAAAGAAAAAAATCTGCATATGTGATATAGCCTGACCTCAACAACAGAATCCGGAAACAAAAGGGCTGGAAAAGGAAACGAAATAACGGCAACTAGCGTGTTAGACGAGGTAGAGACGTGGCCGGGATTCATGGTAACGGTGGTACCAATAGTACTTAGAGCCCTCGGCGGTGGCTTGAAGAAATCGGCAAGTGAACTGATGCAAATGTTTACGAAAAAAGAATTAGTTATTAGAACTGTATCGGAGATGCAGAACACAATAATAATGGACAGTGAGTCTATTATACGAAAAGTCATGCCAGGAATTATCCAAGGAGAAGAAATTTGATCAGGCTATATTTTGTATGATAGTATCATTTGTAACTAACAAAATTTGATATTTATTTTATACTTGGGCTTATTGTAGCTATTATACTCAAATAATAATAATTATTATATTATTATTATCCGCATTCCAGAAATAAAACTAGAGTCAACGAAAAGGAGCTTTTACTATTACGGTATCGAATGTTTTAATGAACTTCCACTAAATATGAGAAGCTACGCCAATGTTCACGCATTTTTAAGTTTCTTTGAAAACGGAACTTTCTTTAGTTTTATCATGCTTTTATATTGTTTTTAGCTTATAAATACTAATAAATTTCATTCCCCTCTCCTCTTCTTTTACCATCCAGAGATATATGATTGTATGAAGGCATTACTAGCCTCCTTTGATATATTCCTGGAGTAGGAAAACAGGACCTAATGGAAGAAAAGAACTTGTATATACTGTATATATTGGATACATCATCTTTTGAATTGGCTATCCTGTAAATAAACATAAGTGATAATCATCATCATCATCATCATCCTTATCATAATCTTTACACAGCAATGCTTTAAATGTTCTAGCATGTGGTTTTAAGGTCATTTCCCCCTTGCAACTGGGGTTCTGACGGTGCCCTTCAAAGGGACTTTGTTTTGGCAGTGAGGAATGTCTTGGCAGGATACCCTTCCTGTGGCTTTTTCTTTTGTAAAGATCCAAATTCTTTTTGGCTGCTCAGAAAATAAAACCTCAAACCTCTTGGTTATGATGTAACTGCACTAACCATTAATCCACAGCTCCTCTGAATCCACATGAATCTCTTAGATAGATAGAAGGTAGAGGCCTAAACCAAGACGGTGGTTAAATATATTGAAAGTAGAAAAAACATTGACCTGGAAAGCAGAGAAGGAGCTTTCTTAAACATGTTTCGTCGCTACTTATATTTTTAACTTGTTTGCCTGCTTCTTTGTCATTTGAGGGCGCATTTTTTATGTAGATATCTGCACCAATGTTGATTAGAGGCACAAAAACTGCAGAAGAGCAAGTAAAACTGTGTAACGTATATCTTAAAAGCCTCTATAAAGTCTAAAAATGCTTTTTGTTATCACCTTTACTTGATCATTTCCATTAAAATATTATAAACAATGTTTGTAATTTCTTGTTAACTTTTCAAAAAATGATATATTCAAAACAGCAGAACTAGAATATCTTATACTTCTTTGTAGCTTAGTTGTACCACTAGATTCATGCTTCGTTTGATCGCCCTCAGGAGCATCGTCACTTGCAAGCTTACTACAGTTTTAAAATTTGCAACTAATTGTGTCTGTCAAACATATTGAACTGCAACAGACATTTTTGTAGTTAGCAATGTAGATATGTCTGCACGTGTAACATAAAGAAGCATCTTTGAATCTCTTGAGATAGCACTTTATCTGAGTTTCTCAAAAGATTTCCTTGGTGGTCTAAGTAAAGTCCTGCAAAGACATTTAGTTTATCAGATGTAACAGTTATAAATAATTAAACTTTATGTTACTCTGTATCAAACTTGTCGAAAAAGATCTATTCCGTTAAGAATGATGATATAAAGTTTCGGGGAGAAAACCGAGTTTCTTTATAATTCGACTGAGCAAACTGTATCAACAACTTTGTGCTTTTTCACCTTTTTTTCAATCAGCCTCCAGCATTGGGTATCATACATTAATCTTGTCTAAATGCCTCCAGGTTTGAGTTTAAGTGCACAAATATACTTTCCTGTCACCACATAAATATTTTAAATTTCCCCTTGAAACTCTGGGAAACGATGGAGAAAAATGACAAATTTTTCCCCAAAGCTGAATTGTGAAATAAAAGTTACGACATGTTGTTCGTTGTAGTCATTGTTTTGAATCAGTACAGTCCTCAATTGTTAATGAACCTGTAATTAGGACAGTCTTTTCCACTTGGATTTAAAATTACAAGAACATTGTCTCTTTTTACTAAAAGAAACTGATTAGTTAATATTGCATCTGTGATCTCATGTTTAGAAACTATTTTACCATTCAGACTCATGCATACGTTTATCAAATTCTTACAGTGGGAACACCCCTGTGTGAAATTTGATGCACTACAAATATGACAACACAGCTTCTTCTTCAGAGCCATAGAGAAAAGTTCTGGGTAGATCTGGACGAGTAAGTAAATAATACCTTCGGAGATGTACGTGTATACATTGGGGCAGATTTATATGAACATGTCGGAGAGAGAAACTAGGGAGAAGAAAGAAACATGCGGAAGCATGGACTAGGAGCACGAACTGAACCAGGCAAGAGAATAGTGCGTTTCGCAGAAAGCTTCGATCTGGTTATTGTAAACAATTTCTTTGCGAAGTCAACAAAGCGGAAGGTCACATATTAGAGTGGACAATATAGTACCTAGCT
The DNA here is from genome assembly GCA_003991215.1 of Morbakka virulenta. Lineage (NCBI taxonomy): Eukaryota > Metazoa > Cnidaria > Cubozoa > Carybdeida > Carukiidae > Morbakka > Morbakka virulenta. Next base: position 238,067 of record RDPX01000451.1, on the reverse strand, counting down.
TGGCTACCTACTCTGCAGAAGATGACTTCTGAAAAAAGTCACTCATTGTAAAGTATTGGCATGTGAATGTGTCACACCCCAACACCGGCCAGTAATACACAAAATGAAGCTGCGGACGCCATTACAAAGGATGAAGAAGGCGGAACTGGAAAGAAATAATGGAGACTTAAAGAACCATAAGCTGGAGAAAGGTTTAAAAGTGAGATCAGAGAGAGGCTTGGAAAGGTATTGCATGCAAACGGGATGTTACAGCAGACGAATTTGCACAGTGGCCAGTAAAGGGATCGGTTTGACTAATGGCTAGGTAAAGAAGCAGAACGAAACTTCGTGGTGGAATGAAGAGGTACAGGAAAGTTTAAAAAGAGGCAAGCCTTTAAGAAATGGTAGACCATTTGAGGAGAACAGATTCAAGACAGGTTTAATGAGGCAAAGAGGGAGGTCAAGCAAATAGTGGCAAAAGCAAAACCAGATGAATTTGATGATCTGTACAACAACATCAGATCTGTTTTACAGATTAGCCAAGCAAAAAAACAAGGATTTACAAGGCATGCAGCAAATAGAAATGCTTAACGACCAAAATGGTATTGTATTGAATTAGAAAAAGAAAATCTTGGAAAGGTGAAAGGGGTACTTTGAAGATCTAATGAATGTGGAGAACCACAGAGAAGATCGGACAAGCGGTAGACCAGTTAAAAAAAAGAGATGTCAGTCCTATCACATAAGAAGAATTAAAACGGGTGCTTACTAAACCGAAGAATGGTAGAGCAGTTGGCACTGATGACATACCAGTGGAAGCCTGGAAACATTTAGGAGACTATACAATAGAGTTCCTTACAAGGTTATTAACCATTATTTTTGACACAGAGAAGATTTCGAACGAGTGGAACAAAAGTACACTAGTTCACTAGTTTCCATCTACAAGAACAAAGGATATATTCACAGCTGCTCTAACTACAGACGTATAAAGCTAGTTAGTCACACCATGAAGGTCTGGGAGAGGATTATGGATAAGAGAATTTGAGAAGAAATTGAATATATCCAACAACAGTTTGGAGTTGTTCCCAAGAAAAGCACAAATGTAGTTATTTTTGCATTTCGAATGATGGCGGAAAATCACAGGGAAGGCCAACAGGAGCTTCACTGGATATTCATAGACCTTGAAAAACCACAAGATAGGGTACCAAGAGATGAAATCTGGTATTGTACTAGAAGAAAAGGAGTGTCAGAGGAGTATGTCCAATGGGTCCACGAAATGTACAGAGAGTGCAAGACAGTCGTCAGATATGCAGCAGGAAAGACGGAAGTTTCTAATGTTAAAGAAAGGCTACACCAGGGTTCAGCTCTAAGTCCTCTACACTATTGCAACTGTGATGAACGTACTAACAGAAAACTTGAGGAGGATGCATCTTGAAATTTGCTGTTTGCAAGCAACATCTTGCTTATCAATAAGGAAAAAGGGGAGGTTAAGCAAGAGCTGAAAAGATGGTAGCATGCACAGGAGGGACGTGGATTGTAAGTGAGCCGAGCTAAGATGGAGTACCTTTGTATAAACAGGAAATACTAAGTACCACCGATCAAAATCAGTGATGATAAGCTGCCAGAAGTAGAGGACTTCAAGTACCTTGGGTCTACTATTGGGAAAAGTGAAGTTAGTACTAAAGAAGTGAAGAAAAGGACCCAGGCAGTTTGGAGTAGCTGGCGTAGCATGACAAGAATTCTGTGTGACAAAAGACTACAGTTCAAGGTAAAAGGGAAGCTTTAGAAGACGGTAGTAAGGTCATCATTGTTATATGGGCTAGAGACCTCCCTTCCTACCCAAAAGTTTTGGGAATACTCTGCAGACTGCAGATATACGCATGCTAAGGTGGTCTCTTGGATTTACAAAAAAAAATATGCTCAGAAATAAGCGGATTTGAGGCACTGTCGGGGTAGGTGACATTGCAGAAAAACTTGCAGAGCTCGTTTGAAGTGGTACGGACATCTCCTAAGGAAAGAAGATGGGCACATTGGGAAACGTGTGCTTAACATGGAGCTACCGAGCAGGGAAAGACCGGGAAGACCAAAGAGTAAATGAAGAGACTGCGTGAATAATTACATGATTAGGATTGGATTGTCAGAAAAGGATGCACAGGACCAACGCAAATGAAAAGAATCCATTCGCTGTGGCAACCACTGAAAGGGAAGCGTCAAAAGAAGATGATGTTGATTTAGCTCAAACTCCTCATTAAATTCATATCGTACTACTGCACGGAAAGATATCTTCAATTTATGGAAAATTCCTCCTTCATGTACCAAGGGTTTCCTGCCACAGATTAAAGTGTGGTTTTTTATAAGTTTAGGTGTCAGTATGAAGGCAGGAATGTGGGCTATACATCGTTAAAATTGATCGACAGAGTAAAAAATCACGTAGCCAGTATCCATATAGAAAAATCCTGTGTCAATTGAGTTCAGCGCAAAAAGACAATGCAAGAACATTATGATTTAAAACACCCTAGGAATTAATGATAAATGAAGGACACGATGTCAATAATAACTTATTTACCACATTGGAAGAGTAAAGGCAAAATTGTTATTTGTGATTCAGGTAGAGCACAACATTTACTGCTTAACCATGAATTCAGTGAAAATTTTAAGATAAAAGAATTCAAAGTAATTGGGGGAGCTAGATCTGCCTTCCAGTAGGAACATTGGAGGTAATTCATATTCAACTTTCCGTGCCTCTTCTTGTTAGACAAAATAATTTTCATATAGTCTTTAATTGGTTTAGACAGCCAGTCACAAAAATTGGGTGGCTTTTAACAATCCTTGGGGGTTTTTTGTTTTAGTGTCTCTTAAGCAAATCACAAAAAGTTGCAGGCTTTCTTGACCCTATTGATAAAAACAAACTTGAATTTTGTTTTCTTGTACTTGCGTCATGGTCCTGTCGAGTGACAGCAAAATAAATGTCGACCTAAATGAACGTGATTTGAATTGCGATATTGAAGCACTAATCGTTTCTTTGAAGAAAAGATTTGCAGTCTAGCCCTATGGCTTTGAGAAAATTGGAAAGTAATTGCCTATTATCTATCAAGTATTTATCAACTGTTATCTTGTGGAAAAACGTGACTTATTGTTGATTTTGCCACAGATATTATCATAGAAAGTGGTGTTATTAGCATTCGTTCCTCATACCAGCTCATTTTGTTGCATCTTGTGTGACTCGTGTTTCTCAATACCCTCGTTTGCAAGTTGTTGCCTCCCATTTCATAAGTCTTCCCATTAATGAAATGTTTCCCTGGTACAAATAGATTGTTGAACTCTTAATTCTCTCCGTCATAAGATTTAATATTTTGAATTCCAAACTTAACTCTAATCTCTTAGCTTAACCATTTTTCCTTTTTTTTTTATTTTTCGCCTTTCGATGTATTTAGTGGTAATTGGCCTTGTATTCTTTTCAGCCCATACACTAAACTTGTTAGAGAAATCATTATTTAACCAAATTTGTTTAATTTTTTCTAATATTTTATGATTTATTAGAAAAACAGATAACCACAATAAAATAAAGAAAACTTTTTAAACAGCCTGAATGTGAAAGAGATGAAAAAAGTTGTTTTTTTTCGTTTGGTAAGTAAGTTATTGTGAATGCATTAACACGATGGAAGTCAGAAACACCTCGTAAAGTTACTATATGATTAGTGTAAATATGGTTTATCCAAGGAAATTTAAGTTAAAAATAGTACTTTTGGAGGTTCCTGTTTGACACAATTATGCAAACTGCATATTATATACAAAAATATTTCTTTTGTATGAAGTTAGTGTGTTCATTACCAAAAAGGGAATTTTTTTCATCTTATCTACTTCTTCTGATGAATTTTCCCTGTTCATTACACAACAGGATTTTCATCATTTGACTCTGTTCATTTTTAGATTATAATCTTTAATTATAATCTTCTGTTAAGAATAGACAAAATGTTATAACCATGTGTTCACAATATAACACGCTTTTGCTCTCTTTAATTCAGATCATATCAAAACTACTCTGAGATCAAATCAATCAACTATCCTTTAACTTAAAAATGTGTTAATTGTTAGCGATTGAATTATAAACTGTTTGAAGAAAAGTTAAATAAAGGTGATTCTTTGATACGGCAAGAAATTTTTTTTGAAGTTACAATTTATTTATTTTTTACTTGCTTTCACCCGTGTTTACAAATGTTTATTTGTACGTCTTGAACTGTTGTCCCTATGATTCATATTTTTCAAGGCCAGGCTTGAATGTCTTTTGGGTGCGGTTAATCAGGCAATGGTCTACATCTTTAAAAAGGATCCTTGCAGCACCTTAGTGTTTTAACGAAAGGCCACTTGGATACAAAGAGTACTTTCCAGGAATGGATTTGTCATCTAGAGCAGGATCATCATACTCCGATGCAATGTAATGACACCGTTGATGATTTCTCCTAGGCTGGTTATAGTCTCATTCCAAATTGTTAAGACATTTTCATAAATGCCACATCCAACTAAAATCTTGTACATACAATAATCAGCAGAACAGTAATTACTAGTGAAGAAACACCTTCATGTCATAGCCAGTCTTGTTTTGAGTAAAGAGGTGTAACCTAAGAATCTTTGGTTTAATATTATAATCTCAGACAAATCTAAAATAGAAGAAACGTCTCTTGAGCCTAAAAGTGAGATATATATTTAGGAAACCTTTTGGTATCGTGACATTTCAAACCTATTAATAACTCATAGTATTCACTTCTATATATTTCTTAACTATAAAATTATTTGACCCCAAAACAGCATTCTCTTTTCTCTATCTCTATTCTCATTCGGTCTATATATTTATGTATATATATATGTATATATATATGTGTTTATATATGTGTTTATATTGTATATATATATAAAATAGGTGTTTAACTGGTTCTTTTCACTACATGTTGGCTTTTATCTCCTTCCTTATTACTCCTGCTTATCTGCTACCTCATTTGTTTGGTTGGTTTCATTTCTTCTGTTGGTCCGTCTCCTAACATCTCTGTCACTATGTTTGCACTTGATACTTCCATGTATTATATGTAGATTGTGTTGTCTTTATGTAAAACAGATGCCATGTCGATATAGAAAAAATCAACAAAATTTTACTAGGAGTGTGTCGTTGGAAGAAATATTAATCATCTATCTTCCTTTGAGCAAAGATCTTAAATGCTACTTATATATATATATATATATATATATATATATATATATATATATATGTTACCAGTTAAAATTGATTCTATTCTGTCAAGTATCTATGTAAAAACATTACATTTTATCTACTGCAACATGTTACCTGCGACGTGCAGATCTTAATAATATACTTGTTGTGAAGAATTTGAAATGGAAATATTTGTTATTTGTAACCCTAATCTGGTTCTCTTCCTTTAAATATCGCATCTGGTCTTTTTATTATTTTTGGAATGCAACAATTTGGTGCCAAAGGAGAGTTTACGTCTGTTGAAGGTCACAAAGACACAAAGGGATGTTTTGATTACTTTTAAGTGCAGCTTGATTAGATGAATCGAGCTAGATTCATTTGGTTAGTTTGTCTCAGGTTAAAACATTTACGTCTTCTTCCGAACAGTGGATACTTCACTTTAGACTTCCCATGGAATGTTATTGACTAAATGCTTAAAAGTTGTATCGCCCCAAATTCCTGTCATTGGAAGAGAATATAAACAATGAGTTAGGAGTTTTGGGTCCTAGCATTGTTAAAAGTTTGGTTTATTGCTTTCAAGAAATTGTTTAAGAAAGGAAGTCTTCTCTGTTAAAACTTAAACATGTACAAATATTTTGTATGAAAAAGATCGCACACACATTGTGAACATCCACAATGGCGCGAAAATCAGCGATGGAGTGTTATTTTTTATATGTTAGGTTTACTTTTGAAAAAGAATCAGTTGTGTTTATAAATGAGTAGAGAAATATCATATTGAAAACGAAGGAAAAAGTTTAGTATTCACGAAATTCGTTTTTAAAAGAAGTAACTAACATATAGTTACAAGAAGAAATAGCAGTAGCTGAAGTAACAATAACTATCAAAGTACCTTTAATTTTACCAAGTTTTCCAAAATTCGACTTAGATGAATTTACAATCATTAATCCACGATAGACGAAATAGAAAAAATGTTTTTTACACTTACAGAAGTTGGCTTTACTGTTGAACTATATTGGAGAAGAGGTATATGACGTTTATAATAGCCTTCGCACACAAGAAACAGACCAGACGCTTGAAACCGCGGTTAAATTACTTCTTCTTCTTCAAGTGTCAGGTATTGAACAGACATCAACGACCATGGTGCGTCAAATCTCCCTGTTGTCGACCGCTTTGATATAATCATACATTCTGTCTTTTTAGTGTTCAATTACAGACCTCTCTGTCTGCTGTTTTCCACCACTGCATCCAAAATTTTTTAAAGTTTTCCTTCCGAGTCGGCAATCAGTACAGTGCCGTCAGCGTATCTAAGGTCTTTCAGGTCTTCACTTCCAACTTTAATACTATCCATTTCGCTAATGTTACGCAGTATTGTCTCACTATAGATATTTAAAAGATCGGGTGATATAACACATCCCTGTCTAACACCTCAACGGATTGGTTTTTAAGTCACCTGGAAGTTTACCAGTAGATAATGTTTAACAATTTTGTTTTTATTCCAAGCTCTCCTAAGGCTGTTAACATTACAATGGGTTTATCATCAGGACCGAAAGCCTTATCATGTTTCATCTTTTTATTGCTTGTCTCACTTCGGCTTCTAGTATTGGAGGACCGTCAATATTGCTCTTTATAGTCGGGGTAGAACCTCTTTTTACGTGGTACAAGCTTTCAATATATTCTGACCAGCGATCATGTATCTATTCTTCACCCATCAAAATTTCTCCACTTTTAAATTTGATACATCTTGAATTAACCCTCAAGTGTCAAGGTGGGTCCCCGAGGACCCAAGGAAGAATTGAATTGTAAATTTTTTGTCTCTTAATATACTCGGTTCTTCGCCATTTTCCTGATAAGCTTTGGATCTTATTTTAACCTCTGAAATTATGAAATTGATTGTAAAATGGACAAAGATACGGAAAATGTAAGAAAAGTGACTGGCAAACTCTTACAGTAATAGAACTTCAAGCATAAATAGGACTTTTGTATGCAGCCGGAGTGTCAAAAGGAAATCATGAAAACATCAGAGAAATGTGGAAAATTGGACTTCTTTCAAGGCCACCTTTTGTTGCCACAATATCAAGGAGGCGTTTTGAAGAAATTACACAGTGCATTCTGTTTCATAATTTGGAGACCAGGCAAGAGAAAAGGGTACATAATAAGTTTGCTCCATTCCTACATTACTTTTTTTTAAATTTTTTATCTGTGTTTTATACAGAATAACATTTTTTACAACAATACTAAATAAAATACTAATCAGTAAATCGAAATACAAGAATAATCTTTGAAGGAATAAGAAAAATAATATTGTTCAGTTCATGATTCGGCTCGCAACGACTCTGCACTAATTAAGCCGACATCATCACTATCCACGAATAGTTTCTTTGCACATGCTGAGTAATTGGCTCTGTAACAGGCTGAAGCTTATGCGTGTTCGCATCCACTTTTTAACAATGGAAGCCTCTTCTCCTCTTTTCTCAGCAACCATCTCTGCTAATCAATGATGAAACGATTGACATTCTTTTGACATTCCACCAAAGCATGAGAATACAAACGGGGTGAAGCTACCTTGATCGACAGTGTTCACACGTTTGTTGTAAGATCGTTTCTTCGCCATCTCATTTGAGCGATGAGCAGCATCGAGGGTTTGCGACAAGTACACTCTAGCGGTCGGGTTATTCATACATTATCGGATTTGTTTATTTCACAGTTCAAAAAGAATTATAATCCTTCAGAGTTTATGTGCATTGATGAACAGCTCATTTCCTTCAGAGGAGGATGCCCATTCAGGAAATATCTACATTCAAAGCCAGATAAAAATGATATAAAAGTTTTTCTTCTGGTTGATTAGCACTGATACATCTGTGATGGAATTCCAAATACAAGAAAAGGAGCTGATGGAAAAACTACAGTTGGACTACCAACGAAAGTAGTTAAAGCAATTAGCTGAGCAATTTTGTGGAAGCGGAAGAAATATCACCGCCGATAATTGCTTTATGGATTTCGGTCTCTTTGAGGAACTTTATCAGAAAAAGTTGACCTTTGTTGGAACAATAAAAAAAAACAAAAAAGATATCCAAGAAGGTTTCACCAATTCTAAAGGTCTTCCTGTTGGCAGTTGCCGCATCGCATGTGATCAAAATGTGACACTGGTTTCATTTGTTCCGAAGAAAACAAATGCGTCACGCTTCTTTCAACAATGTATAGTGATGTTAAGATTGACAATACTACTAGGAAACCTAACATGATACTCTTTCACAATAGTACCAAAGGAGGCGTAGATACTGTCAATTAGCTTGCACACTCTTATTCAGTGCAGCGCAAAAAAAAGCGTTGGCATTTTCCTTACTTCATAAATATCCTCAACCTTTCTGCTATAAAAGCTTATATCGCATTTATGCATTGACAAATTTGGAAAAAGGGTGGGTATGGGTACTAGCGAACAAACAATAAAACAATAAAACAGTGGAAATATTATTTTTTTACTCTTCGGCTCCCAAACATCTATCCCATGAACAGGTAAAAGTTGTTTTTTTTAAAGTTTGACGAACTAACAAACAGACTAACTAAGAAACCTCAAATTATAGGTCAAGCCTTCGTCTGATTGAACATAATGTTTTCAACTAATACAATAGGCCCTCGGAATAAAAAAGTTATTTAATGTCAATGTCTTCTTCATCGCTTTGCTCATCTGAACTAGGATCTGAGAACTCTTCTATTTCAATTTTTCTGTCGTCACCACCATCACTTTCAAAATCATCGTCCACCTCAATGGTTGGCCTCTCCGATAGTTCTTCCTCCAAAGCTAGCATCATTTCTTCTACTTCGAGTATGACGTTTATGGGAACTTCTCTGTTCAAAATGTTTTCTCTTAATCATGAATGCAATACGTTCAAGTCACCATTCCATTCAATATAACCACATTTTCTAAATCCTTTCATAATCATGTCGTTAGATACTTCTTTCCACGACTTCTCGACTCAACTAACAACCATTTCATGGAACACTATTCTCCGTTTCTCTGTTCTAGTATAGTCCACTTCACCGTTTTCGATCCATTCAGCCCATTTGTCTTTCATGAAATCTTTAAATAATTTATTCACATGTGTGTCAATAAATTGAAGTAATGGTGTCATACCACTATAAATAAACTTGACTGCGGTATTCAATTCGTTCAGTTTTGAAAGAACGTTATCTCCCTCATGTGACCTAGCCGTGTCCATAAGTAACAAAGATTTGGTTTGTTTTGGGTTTTTTTGCACCGAGGTATTATCTACAGTAAGCTTGCAAACTGATTAACCATAATGTCCTGTCTCATTGTACCACCCTTTGTACCTTCAATTACCATATTATTAGGGACTTTTACTTTAGGGGCTTTCTTTAAGTTTCCAAAAATTACCATCTTTGGAAGTTTAACAGCGGTGTAATTATTACCTAGCTTTTGGACACCAGCAGTTAAGACAAAAGTAAAACGTAATATTTCGTTACCCGTAGTTGCGACCTTTACAGTTTGTACTCCATTAAAACCAATGGTTATCGATCCGGGCACATCAAAATAACACGGTGTCTCGTCCATATCAATTATTATTTCGTAGTCTTATAACAGTTTCTCATGTCTGAAAGGAACTATTGTGCTTTCTATGGAGCATCAGGTGGTACCTTTTATCCAACACAATGTTACCAGACGATGCAGGCAGCTGTATGCTTAGGGGTAATGCCATTTTGAGAAAATTCCACATGTGTTTGTAGTAATGAAGTAAAACTGACATTGTTTCGGCCCAACAGGTTCGTTGCAGTTGGAACAAACAGGCACATTTTTCACTCTGCTTTTCTGTAGCCAAACACACAAAAGGGAAAAAAGCGGTCAACAACGTGGCTGTACCTATTTCCTCTGAGTCTGAAAGTGACGAAACTAAGTTGACAACGCTAAAAGGACTGTTTGAGGTATCACATAAAAATGACACGGTCAACTCTGAAGTTTCTGAATCACCTTTATCTAATTCACCCGACACAACTCAGGAAATAAATTGATTAGATCTTTTTACGAGAAATTCGAAAGTCGAAAACACAAGGGTGAAATTTCTTTCTTATAAGGGATCAAGTCTAAACACATTGAACTCACAGGAGAACTCACAAAATACGAGTATCCCAGTACATCTTCTATCGACCATCAACGAATGCAAAAACAGTGATTCCAAGAACGAAATTGGAAAATATACAGTCTTTAAAAAAAATTTATATCGATGAAACGGTAAAACCAGTTGCCCAACCCGAACGAAGTATACCATTTGCACTCAGAGAAAAAGTAAAAAGTGAAATCGAAAAGCTCAAAGACTCAAAAATAGAGAATGTTACAGGAAACCCCACACCATGGCTGAACCCATCAGTTGCAGTACACAGAGGATGATAGCATTAGGTTATGCTTAGATATCCGCTGTGCCAACAAAGCAATTTATCGCACATGATACCCTGCACCGATAACCGATGACGTGCTCTCAATACTCAAGGGAGCGAGCCATTTTACGAAACTTGATATGAAATCAGCTTTTCACCAACTCACGTTAGATGAATCATCAAGATATATCACGCCCTTTAGAACCGAAGACAAGATTAAGCAACATAAACGATTAATATTCGAAGAAAACAGTGCCCCAGAAGAATTACAACAGACCTTACAGACTAATGTTGTCAGACATCGATTTTTGTTATAAACATTGCAGACGATATCCTCATTTACGGGGACAGTGTTGAAAAACACGATAATGCATTAGAATCTACCTTAGTGCGTCTTAAACAAAAAGGACTCACGCTAAAACTCGAGAAATGTAAATTCGACAGCCCTAGAATTGAATACTTTCGTTACGTCTTTTTCAAGGAGGAAATACGCCCGACAGCGACAAAAATTAAACGCTCCAAAGCACTCAGAACGACCAAGAGATTCTTACTATTTTAAAAGCTTTATCAAGAATTACAGCACGGTGACGTATCCACTTCAACTGTTAACACACAAAAATGCGCACTTTAAATGGGATGAGAAATCCGGAACAGTTTCCCAACACTTGAAGGACTGTCTTTCAGAAAATTTGAAGGTCAGTTTTTAAGACAAAACCAAACTTGTGACAGTGTACTGTGACGGAAGGTCGATTTGAATTTTATCAATTTTATTACAGAAACCCCCCGAAAATATGGACCTTATTGTGATATCATACATGTCAAGATCATTATCTGAGACCGAAATGCGGTATTCTCAAATAAAAAGAGAATGCCTGACGGTAGTGTACGCATGTGAGTGGAAACGACAATTCCTTTATGGACGCCATTTTACTTTGATCAACAATAACAAAGTAATAAGCCTTCTGAATAACCCGAATTCAAAACCACCGCCACGAATAGAGATATTTTAAATGAGACTACAGGGATACAACTTCGAAGCCGATTCTGTGTTGTTCCAAAAACGTATCTCGGACTATTTCAGTCGACACATGATGCTATTCTGGCAGCATTTACTATCAATGATGTGATTTTAAAACATTGAACCGAGCCGATCCTATATTACGAAGATTGACTGAACTGATTACGAACAATATCTGGCATGAATTAGATCAAGTAAAGGACAATCAAGAAATACTAAAATTGAAACGGTGTAAGAGATTCAAAGATACCTTGTCGCTGAACGACCAACAAAACATTATTTTCAAAGATAGGAGTACCCTTATACCTCGCTGTCTAGAGAGAAGTACGATAAAATTAGTCCATATTGGACATCCAGGACTTCTGAAGACTAAATAACTTCTAGGAAGTAAGGGTTTTTTTCTTAGATATGGACAAGAAGGTAGCAGAACACCTGACTTACTGCATCTCATGCCAAGCGGTCCCAAGAAAACCAAAAGCACCACCAGTACAATCGACAACGATTCCCAAGAAAGTCTTGCAAACTGTCCACATGGATTATCTAGGACCACTTCCTGACGGCAAATTCGCATTCGTTATGATCGACGAAAGATACCTATGTCCCGCCGCCACAGTAAAAGTACGAAACACTTCAAAAAGGTTTTTTCGTTGACATTTACAAACTTTGGATACCCAGAAAAACTTGTTTTTGACAACGGTCTACCATTTCACTCCAGGGACATTAAAACATACATGTTAAGACATGCAATCAGACATCGCTATGTAACTCCGTTTTAGTCTCGAGCAAACGGGGAAATAGAAAGATTCATGATTCCACTGACAAAAATCATCGCAACTGCTCACCTGGAAGGTAAACCATACATTCAAGAGGTCAAAAATTTCCTCATGGCATACAAAGTAACCCCACACACGTCAACCAAGATACCACAATTTGAAGTAATGTTTAACCTAAAGATCCAGTATACAATTCCACTATTCAGCGAAAAGATTGATGAAAGAGCACACAAAAAATCGATGAAAACGACCGACGAACAAAAACAAAACAAAGACATTATGGAAATAGACGTTGTAATGAAAGGACATTGGATATCGATGATAAAGTTCTTATTTTACAGAAAAAGTAGAATAAGCTAACTACCAAATTCAATCAACACCCGTAAACCGTAACGGAAACAAAAAAACTCTAGTTTCTGCCGAAAATACGGCGAACAATCATGAAATCAACCGCAACGTATCACATTTCATCAAAGCACCAGAAGACGCAAAACCGCCACGACCACTGAAAGAGAAATTTGACGAGGATGATGATGACGGTAACAGCCATGAAATTGACTCCAATAACCCCAATGACCTAATGACCACAGAATCACACCGAAACTGGAAAACAACAACAGATAATCACGAAAGAATAACAAAATCGCAATAGAATACAAGAATGTAGAAACTATTAGAGGATATTCGGACGCTAAACGACAGGGTAGTAGTTTTTTTAATGACTTACCAATAGATATTAGAACAGAATCTAGCTATGGTTATTTCTTCAAAAATTTGGACCTATTTCTGAATTCATAAATATGTCCAAGAACATTTACATGCAATTGCCTAGTTTTTCAAATGTCACACCTTCTGTCAGAATGTTAGATTTTCATAATTTTCCTAGACACATTTGGACGAATTTTGATTCGCTTAACTTTTAACTGTTGATTTCAAAACTTGTATTTATTTGAAAATAAATTGCCTTTCTTCATTATTTTTAATTGTATTATATTTATTTATACCTGTTTTTATACACAGGACATATATGAAAAACAATTAGGTAAACTGATATGATGCACTTGTTGAAATATTATCAAATAAATAAATAACGCATGAAAGTCAACGATTTGTATCAGGCCAGGACCAAGATGCTTTTTTTTTGTTCCTTTTTCTTTTGTTAGGGGAAAAATGTGACATTGCTAACATCCATGATGGAGCTAACATAAACGATGGAGTGCTATTATGTATATATTAGGGTTTTTTTAAAAAAAGAATCAGTTGTGTTTATAAAAGAGTAGAGAAATATCATATCTCGCCCCCTCTCTCTCTCACACACACACACACTCTTTCCCTAACTCTCTCTTTCTCCCTCTTTCGTTCTCTCTCTCGTTCTCTGTCTCTCTGTCTCTCTCTCTCTGTCTCTCTGTCTCTCTCTGTCTCTCCCGGTCTCTCTCTGTCTGTCTCTCTCTTTCTCTATTTCTCTCTCCCACCTCTCTCTTACTTTGACGGCGAAGAGTAAAAGGGTATGGCATTTGAATTATGGTTGCATAGAAAACTGCTCAAAATATAATGTATAACATTGACGGAAAATCAATACCAGAACAATATCGAATGGCGCAAAGTCGGTCTGGTTGGCGAAATTGTTGTGGAGGGCCACGGCAGATCTTGAAATGATCTCTCCGTTTGATGATGATGAAGAGAAAACCAATTTAAGAAGAATATTTAATTTCTGAATACTCAATTATACATAATAATATTTTTATTGAAACGTTTTATCCTGTATAAATATTCGTAAATAAATAAATAAATAAATAAATGTCCAAGTAGGTCAAACAAGGTTACTATGTTTACCGCTCATGGCTTTTTGCGTGCTTTCTGTCCATCATTTATTGTTTTCTCCTCGTGATTTGGCTCTTTCATAGATGGACATCTGTGAAAAGCAAAAAATGCCCTCACTGCTTAGGAGGGGCACTGTCAATAGAAGGCCCAGAGTGGGTTACGTTATTGAAAACATATCATAAATCGCCTTCCCATTTCAACAAAGAAACAAAAACAAGGCTCGTGCTTGCTGTTCATAAATCTTCACTTAAGTTTCACGACCTCGGCTACAAAGTGTCATACATGGATCAAAATGAAAACTAAAGTAAATGTCTAATGATAAAGATGATGATGATTATCATGATGACCCAAGGAAGAATTTTTATCTGGAGCTTTAAGAACTTAATTGACAAAACTATTTTTTAGACGATCGATTCAATCTATTTAAACCACTCATCAATCCAAAGTTAAAAATAGGAGACAAGAATTCGAATTAACAGATTCTTATCACGACGTCGACGAGGAAAGACTTAAAAAATGGTATAAGATGAACTGAAGATAAAAAAATATTTACTATGCTACGTGTCAACAGATTTTATTTCATAAGCAGGTTTTAAAAAAAGTACTTCAAACGCTTATTTAAGGCAACGCAGTAGGTTATTTTGGAGAAAATGCAGACGATTATCAGCCAAATGTAATATTAAAAATGCACCATTTTTTCAATTTAGAGGATTTGTAAAGATCGATATTTCTTCTTTTTACTTTTAATAATAGAATTATTATGAGATCTAACATTGGAAAAGAAGACTGTAACTTCAGGTCTTGCCTTTTGTTAAATGACTAAATATAATCTTATAATTACTGTTGTGTTTTGAGGAAAATCTGAAATAACTTGTACATTTGTATTACATACAATAAAAGAGACACTAGAAGGTGTTTTTCTTGATAATAATTTCTTTCCTTCGACAACCCGTTCTGTGCTCTGTCCTACTCAAAAAACTGTCTCTATTGTTCGTCCGAGCGCGTTGTTATTTCATATTCATAATGGCGGATGAAAACATTACGTCATTGCGTAAATATACAAATATATAACAATTTGTACATCCGTTCTAACAAATTATTTATTCACGTCCTAATTAAAGAATGATTTTTGTAACCCTTCTCAGGGACACTTGACTATTTCTTGAAACCAAAACCACCCCAGTTGCTGTTGGTGCTATCGGCCTGGTTAAGAAAGAAACAAGTGCATATCTGGAAAAGATACACGTCAAATATTTAAGTGTTATGATAAAGAAAACTACTTAGAAGAGAACAAAATTAACAATCTCGCTGTCCGAGAACAACATTCATAGAAAGACTTATTAGATCGAGGAGCAAGAACTGCATGAGTATGAAGGCTTCGAAAGAAAAGAGTGACATGAGACTTATATACCATGGAATATAAATGTGGTATTATATTTTGATTTATTGATTTATAAAACCTTTCCTTGTGCTAATTTATTGAAAAAAATCTATGTTATTGCCCTCAAATAGACACATGTGGACCACTGGCTAAAACATGGCAGTGTCTATATAGTTGTCTTTGAGGATAGCACTGCAATGACCATGTGGAAATGACACATACATGAACAAGCAGCAGGACAATATGAAAGGCAATACAACGAGTAACACACACGCACACACACAAAGATAGATGACAAAAGGAAGAGAGAATGATTGTTATGGAAAGGTATATATGGCAAGAAGAATGACAAAGAAGGGTAATAAGGTGTGATGGATTAAAATGAAATGATGAGTAATGGTCTGGTGGTAATTGATGGATCATCAGCTGATGACCATCTCAACGATTTCGAGCAATTTTAAATCGAAATGATTTATACGACATGGCTCCCCAGTAGCACTGATCAGATGCCACCTCTATGATGAATGCTGAGAATAAGAAATGAAGTATGATGGGAACATGAGTGAAGATAACAGCAATAGCTTGAAACGAGAGAAAGATGGAGGAGAGAGAGAGAGGGAAATATAAAGATATAAAAAAGAGAAGAAATTTAGAACATAGAGAGGTATTATAGATGTTTTGTGAAGTCATATTGTTGGTTATTAATGTTTTTGTTGAATAAAGAAAATGCATCATAATAAATAAAATTCATCTTACCAAACTTTCGCATCTTATTTGTAGGGAAAGCACCTTGTTTAACCATTTTCAAAGTCAGTTCTTGACCTTTGAAGAAAATATCGTTGTATTGTAGAGTTGCGTGGGCTATGCAATTTTGCCATTGTTGTTTTTAAGCTTCCAGACGTGTTTAAAAGGTTCTGTTTCATTGGCGTATTTACGTTGGCGGAATCACTTTGTCGTTATTGTAACGTGCTATTAACACGTTGCAGCAACCGATCCATTACATCACACATATCGCACGTACGATAACTTTTCAAAGGCAGAAAATTAGTCTAGATGTCATTTGTTGTTTTTTTTCAACACTTATGGAGTTGTATGAGTAATTAGCAAAATTTAGTTTTTCCCTCTGTTATGATGGTTGTAAGACAATTTCCCAGTCACTTATCTGGACTTCAGATAGGCGTTTTGACTGATGATGTTTTGGCATTTCTCTGTGCGAAGAACGAGGAGGTGTATGCTGTTTTAATAGTGTTTTGTGATCATTGTTAAAACCAAAGAAACAATATCAACAGTCCAGTGTCATTGGTCTCAGGGTCAGACTAACTCACCGACTGTTTTGTCAAAATCTTTGGGACCGACGTTACAGGTTAACTGACAAAATAATTTTTATACTAAACTGGTATTTGCAGTGTTGCATCTTTTCCTGATGTTGGCTGATAGCAATTGGTGATCTGCATTGTAGTCTGCACTAGGGTACGCGCAACAGTTAAGCACAGAGGTTTTATATCGTTCTTTCACCAGTATGAAGTCTATTTCATTCGTCACTCGGTTGCCGGAAGAGATCCATGTTATCTTGCGGCGGATGTGGTGTTTAAATTTGCTGTTAGTAACAAAGAGATTGTTGGCAGCGCAGAAATCAATCAGTTTCTGGCCACTTTCGTTTCGTGTTCCCGTTTCAAAACTACCCATTACGTGATTCTCCTTCTCGGTGCCTAGGATCGCATTCAAATAACCCATAAATATGGTTAAATCACTTGCTGGTGTATTGTCAAGGACTTGATGTAGTTGTTCGTAGAATTCATCATGTACCTCCTGTTCTTTCTCCAGTGTTGGGGCATAGATTTGCACTATGGTCATGTGTACTGGTTTGTCATTGAATCGGACAGTCATCATCCTGCCATTGATGGTGTTGTAACCGAGCGCGCTGGACCTCAACTTTCCACTGATGATCAGTCCTACTCCTTGATGGCTGCTTGCATTGCTGCTCTCTATTACGAGGTTTCCATCCATGTCCATCTCCCCTGAGTGGTTTACATGAGTTTCGCGAGGCCACAAATGTCTAGGTTGAGTCTTTTGTATTCCCGGACAACATTCTAAATTTTTCCAAGTTATTTCATTCCTCTGATGTTCCATGGGCCTATCCGCGTCTCCTGTGCTGTTGACAATGTTTTGACTTCAAACGCTTATATAAATAGTTTAGCAATCAAAGAATATACAGGAGCTTTCATAAGAATACTTCTGTTGTGTGGGTGTATGTCATTCTTGAATAGGAAGCAAGTGTAGATAAGAAGTGCTTTCAGTAAATTCAATATGTATGGACTCTTTAATGCAGTTCTTAATGGCAATAAATTGACATATTTAAGCATTTCCTTGATAATTCAGTATCATCAAAGGAGATACTTTTGTATAATGAAGTGACATCAAAGGAAGCCATGATTTCACCTGCCTGGTTTGTAGTGTAATAAAGGCTGAAAAATCAATTCTGCTGTTGTAGTAGCCTGCTCTGTGGCATGAGAGAAAATGAAGTGAATTACCAACCTAGGCTACGATTAACCGTATGGATATATAGGGTTTGTGTATCTTTGGTAATTTTTAAAAACTTGGAAAAGCTAAGTCTTTTGGTTTCAGTCTGTAGTGGAGGTAATTACCGAGAAGACGGTTTTTCTGTAATGAAATCAGTGCTTTTCTTACTTTTGTCTTGACTGCATTCATTGAATTATGCTTAACCGTGGTATATGGTTCATTTTTGAGATGTTCACAGCACTTTTAGATGTACTTGTAATTGGCTTTGCTAGGGATCACATTTGCACGTCCTTTGTCAACTGGAAGGATAGAGATTGAAACATCGTCTCTTAGGCCATTAGGCTATTAATAAACAAAATCGTTACTTTTTGGTGAGGTTATCAATGGGTACTTTGGAAGATTGAAGAGTAAGACTTTTTTCCCCTGGATTGTGTCAGCCTTACCTTTTGGAAGATCTTTTGCTGCTGTTTCAACTATCGAGACGATTTTCTTAGCAGGAATGGTCTTTGGCCTTGCAGAGAAGTTCAAACCTCTCACTAGATGAGGTTCCTCTGTTGATGACTGTAACCGAGTAGACATATTGACAATTCAGTGAGATTTGTCTGCTTGATTTGGCGGTTTTGGTGACTCTTGTGTCAGGTATGCAAACTTCTTTTGGTGTCTTTCCTTTGTAGAAAGTAATCTTTGCCTAAGAGTATCATTAATAGATGAGATTAATGCATGGTTATGTTCAGGATTTAGTCTGTTTGCAAAAGTTGTTATAAAAGCTTTTGTCAATATGTATATCAAAATGTTATCAGTACAATGTATTTTAATTGTTTTATTGGACAACTATGAGCATTCTTAAAGTTTTCACAGAGAAAAGTGTCTGCCTATCACCGAGCATATGCTTATGCGTGAAAGAACTTCTTTCCACATCAATTCATGTTACTGGACATTAAAGCAATAATGCAATTTCTGTTGTAAAATAGTGCTCGGTACATGGCTCAACAATTTTGTTTAGTTCTGCATTTTTGCTAAGCACTATCGTAACACTATCGTAACAACTCGACAACACTTTTTTCATAAGGTTCCTTCGTTTTATTTACTTTCCTTAGGCCTTTTGACGCAATTTCTCTGTTAATTTCTACAGAATGTATAATTGCGACAATAAATGTAATTCTTGTATATTGAAGCAAACTGTACTTTGACATCCAAAACTTTCATTGAATTTTTAAAGTTACCAATAGATTGGAAATTGCAATTGTCAAAGAATTTGACAGGTGTTACAATTTTTTCAAAGTTTGGCGTATTCTATTCCACGGCAGCAAGTCATGTTCCACACCTGGTTGGTACAGACTTGGGTGGTAAAAGCATTCCTTCTCTGGGCTGTTTTGTTTAAAACGTTCATTTCCATTAAAATAACACTATCAACATCCGGATACTTAAAATGCACTTTTGTGTGCATTTAAAAATGGTTTTAAAATGTTCGTATTTTCATAGCGATTGCGGAAAAATTGCAAGAACACTACGTCACATTCACACTGAACTAAAAATGAACAAAACAATAGAAGTAGGAATATAATACTGATATGAAAACAGTAAGAATACACTTAAAAAATAGAATGAGGTGGATTCCTGTTGATGAAACTACAGATAACAGAGTAAAGTATGTATGCCTTTTTTAAGGCTTACTGAGCATGCTTATAGTCACATTGTATTTGTCTCAAATGTAATGGCGATACTGGACAAAACATTTTAGGAGTTTGAGCTGAAAGCAATATTTAAGTTTGCCTCAGTGTTGGTAAAGAACGAAAGACTATAAGAATTAAAGGAACTAGATGAGTCAAAGAATTAGATGCACTCTTACAATAGCCCATTAACTTCTTTGAGATTGAACAGGGTATCTCGGTTTACAAAACCGTTCTCTCAGGTGATCGTATTGGCCGGTTGGAACAAACGTTTCGTCATTCTTACGATTGATGCTTGCAAATGGAGTGATTTCAAAACATTAATTCAGGTATTTAGCTCATACAAACGTCTAGGTCGTGATTTTTTAAGAACACTGCCTGTTCTTCTTTTAACATTTATTTTACTTAGTTTGTATGATCTAATATTTATGTTTATACCTATCTATATATATCTATATATATATATTCTTTAAAGCCATCTGCTTGTAATTAAATTCTTTATCTTAGTAAATGCTAGGTGTTATTTTGGAGTATTCTAAGATTTGTTATTTATCTGAACCTTAGTTATGAGACCACTTATTTCTGCAGAAATTTAAGTAAAGATCTCCCCCAGCTCCGGAAATCGTTACTGTTCTGGTAATACTAACGGTCAAGTCACTTAAAAGGTTGCACAGCTGCAACGTTGTACAGCTGCCTTTTAATTTAATGTTTTATACATGATATTTTCTCAAAAATAATGACAATATCATGGGTAGACCATCAAACAAATTAGGAAAGCTGGAGCAAAAAGGTTTATTGGACATATTATGAGAAAGGAAGGGCCAGAAAATCATACCCTTACAGATCATATTGAAGGCAAAAGAAGCAGAGAAAGACAAAGATTAACATACTTAAAAAGTTTCAAGTGATAAATTGAAAAGTGTTTCTTAGCAGGTAAGAAGGAAAAGGTAAAAACTGGAGATTTGCTACTTATGATTAGAGATATGAATCTGGAAAACCATGATTGCCAACGTCTGAAATGGATATGGGACCTAGAGATAGATAAACAGATAGATAGATGGATAGGTAGATAGATAGATAGATAGATAGATAGATAGATAGATACACAGATAGATAGATAGATAGATAGATAGATAGATAGATAGATAGATGGATAGATGGATAGATGGATAGATGGATAGATGAATAGATGGATAGGTGGATAGATGGATAGATGGATAGATGGATAGATGGATAGATGGATATGTGGATGGATGGATAGGTTAATATGTGGATAGATGGATAGATGGATAGATGGAAAAATGTATAGATGGATACGTGAATAGATGGATAGGTGGATAGATTGATAGATGGATAGATGGATAGGTGGATAGGTGGATAGATGGATAGATGGATAGGCGGATAGATGGATAGATGGATAG
>RDPX01000451.1:199494-216879 GCA_003991215.1 Morbakka virulenta | reverse complement strand
GATAGAAAGATAGATAGATGGATAGATAGATGGATAGATGGATAGATGGATAGATGGATAGATGGATAGATGGATAGATGGATAGATGGATAGATGGATAGATGGATAGATGGATGGATAGATAGAGGGAAAGAGAGTGGGGGAGGGGGATGGAGAGAAAATTCATTACAATAATTGAATTAGTTTACTTTACTCCCTGGAAAGTACGGGAATGAGTTTGACTTGTGTGAAAAGTTACAATACCGAAAAAATCTTTAAATAAAAGATAAGTGGAACAAAACCTAAAAGGTGCTATGAAAGTAAACTTAATTTTGGTCAAACCAAGAACAAAATAAACGTTGCTTTAATAGTGATTTTTTTAAACAAAAAATTGTAATGAAAGGCAGCTAGTCATAAACCGATTTTCGAAATATAAAATTCATCTTCTGCAAAAATGCTGTTATTCAGTACTAGTACAAAAAGCAATGTAAGCCAAGATGATAAAAGCTCTGAGGTACAGTATGAGATGAGTGATGCCTCTTTTACTAGAAAGATAAAAATCACTCGACAATGCCGTCTTAAATCTTGTGTTGTTATTTCATCTGATGCAGTATTCTGTTGGTAAAGATTAAGTTTAAAACCGATCACATTGCATTCTATTTCAAATAATTGTGGCTAAGTTTAATCATTTGTTGTCCTCTAAAGAGTTCATTGCCAAATGAAATCATTTTTGATTTTCTCGTCCCTAAAACGAGCCCTCCCCACCCCACCTTCCCCGCCTCCGATTTTGATGGTTAAGTAGTAAATACCGAAGCCGGAGCGTTGAGTTTTGACAAAATATGTTTCATTGCTCAGCCAGGCCAGCGACAGCTTAAATTCCATATATGGTCTACGTAACGTTTATTGAAATCTTGAAAAAGTGGATAAAATTTGTTACAAAGCACAGACACCAGTTTAGGTCTTGTGCGTCTGCTGGATGTTGTCAGCAAAGTAATACATTAAGTCAACAAATACACCAGGAAAGAAATTTTGATAAACCTGCCGCAGATCATTGAAATCAAGTCATGAAATCAACACCAAAATATGGTAGAAAACGTCTGGAGCAATGGATACATACTGCTGGCTTTTTTATGATGCCACTCAAGACAAATTGTTTTGCTCAACTTGCAAAGACTCAAAGATAAAAATATGTTAGCTCAAAGTCTCAAACAAAAATATTCTCAGAAGCAATTTTGTTTCAAATGGCTTCTGTGACTGGAAGAAACCATTCAGATCTTTTCAATCTCATCATAATATCTTGTAAACTTTGTTAAAGAAACCATTATTCTTTTGTATAATAAAGCAAAAGCAGATAAGATGAAGGGGAACAGAATTGCTCTAGAAAAACGTTTTAAGAGTGTAAGATATCTTGCCACTGACAAGTGATACAAGAAAGAGAGCAAAGCAATGAAAATATTTTGGCAATGTTAAAGGGGAAAAAATGAATGATGTTAGTAAGCCAAAGTCCTAGTTAAAAAGAAAAAAATAAAACCAATGATTCTAAAAATAACAAACGAAATTATGCTTGACTTGTCAACCAATTTTATGTAAGCTCAAACATAAGAAAAAACGTGGTATGACATATTTTGGCATTATCCTGAATAAAACTTTTATTTAAAGACTAAGTAAGTACATGTTTTTGTACTATGGAGAAGGACTTCATAACAAACGAACAATAATCTTTGCCATTTTGCAGTAGAAAAGAAACAGCGGGGTTAGATGAAGCATTTAGTAGAGTGGCGGGGGAGAAGAGAGTTAAAGCATGCGAGAGAGTATCTTGAGGCATTCTGATGCAGCTTTTGAAAATTCAATATTCAGTTTTAATTTCAACATTATATCGTTGAATATCATAACGTAGCACTAGCTGCGCATTTCTGGTGGGCTGAGTTAACAGTCATCTTTCATTTTTAAATTAATATAATTGGCAAGGCATTTAGCCCCAGAAAATAGCTAAAAATCATTACTTTTTATTTCAAGCTGCTGAAATTTTTTGATGAATTACACGAGACTCAATGGAGCCTTTTATTTGTAGGAATTAAAAAATATTGTATTGTTATATTTTTCATGTAGCTGGCATTAACCATCCTAAAGGTGTTTGAATCACTATTTTGTATTGATCTGCCTCTGCAAAAAAATGTTTATGAATGGCATATTGTTTATTAATGCCATCGTAATTATCTTGTAAGCACTAAAATCAATGGCAAATACATGTATGTGTTGTTGAATACCTTACTTTTGTGAAGAAATGGCAGTATTAAAAGAATATCCCCCAAATCGGTGGTATAAATGTAGTATAAAGTATAAAATCGGTAGTATATAAGACTCATAGTCGTTGGTTAACGTTGGGCTTTGGAAATTTGCAGTTAGCTCGGATTTTTCATTTATTTCGATGTCAGGTCGCATCTTCAGTCATTAATACAACAAAGTATCTTGTTTTTCTCTTCTTTGCATAATGTAGAAGGATATATTCTTCCCAACTTTAGTATTTAAACATTTTTTAACCTTTCTGCTCAGCAGTAGCAATCTCTTGATCTTGTTTCACCTCACCTGATGCTAGTATTACATCACATGTCTCACACCTTCTCTTTTGGCCATTATGTTATGGGCGAATTTACTTCGTTTGATTATTATGATCGCTTTAAACCTTTCGTGGTTCTTGATATTGAGTAGACTTATTTAGTTGGTTTCCTTTCTTCTTCATGACTAGTGGTCTAGTGCTTCTGTGGACACCTTGGTGCTGCTGCTCTCTTGACATCCTTTTTATAATATCCATTGAAGACGAAGCCTTTCTAAAATCATACGGGTTTGAAATGTTACTTCTAACTCTTTTATACCTAATTTCAATTTCGAGATGCATATTTTTTGTCTGTGATGAACACAATTGCTGTAGAGGAAAAAAGGCCCTTGGAGTGCAACACTGGAATTCATACAATTTGCTCAGCTAATCACAGAAAAATTATGAAAATAAAATAGAAAATCAGGAAAATAAAATTGCTTTTCTAATCAATCGGTTAATTTTTAGGAATTTTTTATTTGCCTGTTTGTTTTTTGACGAGGAACTGGTTTGTCAGGGATAGTTTTTAATTTCAATTGGAGATTTCTTTTTTTAAAAACTGGTGCGTCTTCCCCTACCCAGCCATGCTCTTCTTTCTATGGCTTGTGAATGACTAGTCTGCTAAAATACATTTTGGATTTGTAATGACTTAAAAGCGCTCCTTGAACATGCCGATCATAATGATGATTAATAAATGATGAATGTTTGATCTTAAAACTGTCATTTGAAAGGTTTTTGCGATTTTTTAGGGGTATTTAGCAACATCTTGGAAAATATGGGAGGTTAAAATACATATAAATACCCTTTTAAACTTATTTCCCCTATTTTTATATACTTTTTTATTACTTGGTATCATTTGTTATTATTAAATATTATCACCTGGTACTTTTAATTGTTAACTCAATTTACGCAAAATTAGTGGCACTACTGTACATTTACAAAGGCAAAAAAAAATTGCCTAATTTGTGATCCTTCCTGGTCTCGGCCAAAAATAAATTCTATTCTTGTCGGTGTGATGGAGTTGAAAAGTTGCAGAGATAAAGGTACCTTCTATTTTGAAGTGCAAAGCAACAGTTTGGTTTCTTTAGGACCGAGTGTTTTGAAAAGCTGGCTTTGATGTTTGAAACTTCATTTCAAAGAGCAGTAGAACGACTACGCAGAGCAAGAATGTTCAACTTGACTTCTGTTTTAATATTTATGATCCAGTTACGTTACTGCTGGGGTGGATTAAGCTCAGTACTTAAAACGTTAAAGTGAAATTAATATGTATTTATTCCAATCTATTTTTTAAAACTTATATAATTTAACAAATCAGTCTATCAGTTGTTAAAAAAACAAGAAATGAATTACATCGTTTACGTCTGTATTGATCAGTCACCAATTCAAATTCTTAGCTCTAATTAATAAAAGTAATAAGTAAGGACAGTTGTCACATGTGGACAGGTGCTCGATTATTCGATTTTGATATTTTTGTTCGATTCAAGAGAGGTGTTTGTAACCTGATTATTGCAGATCTTGTTGTTACTCTTTCGCCTTCGTCTCATTGAATTGAACTTCTCTTTTTGTGTGTTTTATTGGTAATTGTCAGAGGAGATATTCTGATGAACGTTTTCAGCTGACACGTTGCTCTGTCTTCTTCCTTGTGTACGTGTTGGGCTTCAATGTAATAAATCTTTCTATGAATGTATTATTTTTCTTTGATCTGCTAGAGTATAGGCTTCTAAGTGTCATCCCCCATCACATCAATTGAATGCTTTTAGCTTAAAGTCAACTCTAATATTTTTGGTCATAATTTTTTCTATCTTTATTACAATTCCATATATGTATTGCTTTATGTTTTTTGGGTTCTTAAACATAAAAAAAGGTATGAAAATTAATGTTACTTTGTATTTTCTTAAAGCTCAATACGTTATAGCTTTTATCATTAATCTAGTATTCTCTAGTAAGTGTTGTGCAGTATGAAATCACGTCTTCTTTTCTTTATCAATTACATTCCACAATGCATCATTTATTAAGATCCTCTCTTTTTAAGCATTCATTGACTACATTTTTCTATTCAAATTCCGTCTGATTTTCTCTTTTACTTTTCAATTTTTTTGGTGAACTTCACTTTATATCTTTCTTTTCTCTCCTGGTAATCACTGATATCAAAACTACTCAAGATGTCTGTGGGAAAGTATTAATTACAAATAAAATAACACTTGTAAAATATGACCTTTAGAATTTACATTAAACTAGAAATAAAAAACAAAACGGTTTTTTTATTGGCTTGAAAACAGAAATGCATTCAGTGTGAGATCAATTAAAGATTGTTTCACTTTAACGAGAAAAAAAGGAAGAAAAAGTTATTCTTTTCATACAGTGTTAATTCGTAGCACAAGGCAAATTGAAAGGTTTCATTTCTATCATCCTGAAGCTAATATGTTGTTCACCCTTGGTGCAACATTTGATTTCTCTGATAGAACGGGGGTGTTGGAAGAAAATGATATCGCAAACAACTGTAGAAGAGATAAATAACATGTCTGTTGTTTATTTGTAATGTAACCCTAGATTTATTGACCTTTTCGAGGAATATTAAACTTTTCCTTCAATAACGTACATTAAAATTGGCTGATGAAATAACAAAACACAGCAAATTAACCATTTGTGACTGCATTTCATAATATTTCATAAATAATAAACAATAATGAAAGATGTTGTTATTTAGAACAATCCCTTATGTCAGGAAGATATCTTTAAAAATAGCAATGATTGCTGTATCATAATTAATTCTGGAATTCATCTATTTACTTGAAAAGAAAAATTTAAACAACTTTGTAGTTACTCTCAAGCAGAGACACTTTGGTGTAGAATTAATTAACTATGAATTTTGTTTACTTTTAAAGTCATAGTGAAACCAAAATAGCAAGTTTTACTATTTTAATTGAACAGTTTAATTTTACTATCTTTCCAGGCATGACAGAAATAGGCAAATTGTTTCTTTTCTTCTTCTCGAATCCCATCGTGAATGAAATTATGGATTCCAAAGCTGCAACAAAAGGCTTCTCCAAAGGATTTTTGCTGACATGCATTCACTAACCAAAGAAAGTTATCCAAAGGTTGTAGGCCAATATCTGAGAATATAATGTTTAGAAAAGAACTAAGAATTCTTTCTTCTAGTTTTTCTTACCAGGTTGTTGTTACTATAAATTAAAAGAAAAAATTGAAATGACAACTGGTTTCAGATAATTAGATTTCCGTTTATAAATAGCAGAGACTGCATGACCGGTGAGTTGCTATATCACAAAAACATGGTTTTTCTGTCTGGTTAACTTTTAAACTACGTAATTAAACATTGAAATACACACAGCATCTAGCTTAATGTACCAAAAAGAGAAGCAGAAAGAAAAATACTTACACAAATAGGCTGGTGGATGGATAATGTATATGTATGTACGTATACATGTATGCACATATATATACACGTAGATAATGATTGCTACTTCTTGACAGAAGTTTGCCAGATTTTCAATTTCATACTGTGTTTCCGTGCGCACGTAGATGACTCATTAACCCCGCTTCTGTCTTGCATGAACGATCACAGATGAACTTTCCCATTTTTGGAGTTGCATGCAGATGAGCTCAATTATGAATCTTGAATGTCTCATTAGACCGCTTGCTGATTTGCAGACCAGACCACAGGTATTGAAACTATGCATATATGGACGAGGTGGCAACGTTTTCTCATAAAATTGTTGATCTTGCCTTGTGACTGTGTGACTTAAGATAGTTCACCAATCCAGCTTTTGATAAAAGAAATTTTTCTTTTGATAGCTCGACTATTTAGGGAGTCTTTCAGATTCTGACAAGGTGTCCGGTTCAGCGAATCTGATGCTGGATGATACACATCTCAATGCTGGTGCTCTTGGATCGTTCAACTACTGCAGTATTAGGTGTGCATCAGTGTATTCCAACTGATGTTAAGGATTCTCCTGAGACAATTTTGATGAAACCTCTCCAAAAGCTTGAGATGTCGCCTATAAGTAGTCCATACATATTGACATACATATGTACGTGTGTACACCCTTGGATAGATGGATGGATGGATAAATGGCACTACAATCACCCTCTCACTTCTCTTTCTCTTCTCTATTTTTTTGATCATGGGAATTAAAACTCAAACCCAAGTTTGGCTCATAGGTAACAGTTTGCAGCTCCAAAGTTTATGTTTAGAGATATTTATTCCTGGACGAAGTTTCAAACTGTTGATGAACTAAATAGGTTTTTTTTGAGTTGCTGGTGAATGAAAAGTGTCTTCCTTAAAATATGTTCTAACGAAAAGCACAACCATAGTGGCTGTACTTCTCAATACGTTCAGATCATTACTGATTATAATGTTTACTGTTTTTGAAAAGTGGGATCTGAAATTTGTCGAATTATCCATGAAAAAAGTAAAATATTTAATAAGTTACAACAGATTTTGCCCTGTTTAATTTTTGTTTTCATTTTTCATGTTCGATACTTTATTTTCATTAGCTGTCGTATCGTATTAAAAAGAAATATGTTCTCATTTACTGAAAAAAGGGGTTTTGCTCTGAAAACACCCAGACGTACACGCCATTTATCACTGATGGTAACTACTTTGATAATTTTAATTGTGAATGTAGATAAAATGTCTAGAAGAGGAACTCTCTCTTCATATTCTGGAGCGTAAGCAAAAAAATTGGTTCATTTTAAAAACAGATGAAAATTATGCCAGTGCCGCAATCCTTAGCTAGCAAACCTTAAAAAATAAATTAACAGCTTCATCGACCTTGACAACAACTATCTCTAACAAGCTTTTATCAATTTTGATAATTCCTGTTAAAAATAAGCACGAGAGGCCACGAGACACTTTTTATTTCTTAATGAATTTTATACTTCCCAAGTTAAAAGTGAATTCTTTTTAGTAATAGTGGTGTCCGTTTTACTGTATTGTTGTTTTTCATGGACATTTAATAAAAAGTGAAAAAAAGCAACTGAAATCTTTAGGAGAATGCTCAAAGCTACGTCAGATGGATCTTGGAAACAACAGTCTTAATATTGGCATTTTTATCTGCTTGCAAGCTACAACTGAATAGTGAGTTCCCCTTTCCTTACTCTTCCTTTGTGTTGATGCTAGGGCGCAGCTCATCTTATTAAAGCGCCTTAAGTGTTTCAAGGAATATGCTACTTCTCGAAGATTGTGCCAGGATTAAGTTGTAGCTGAATCCCCGAGTCGCGAAATTCTTCCACATTACATTTGGTGTTGCATATTCGTTTTTTGTTATCGATCTGACGTTTGTTGTTGTCATTAATAGGCAATAAACATGAAAATAAGATGGACGGATGATGGGAATGTTTCCCGAAATATATCTCTAAAAGTTATTTCGATCTTATAAAGTATATTTCGACATCTCCATCCTGTCATCATCAGCTCCAGATGCAACAAGCAACGTAGCAGTCATTATTAAACAAGGTATCTTGTTTAAAAATGTATGGAAACAAAAGACTATAAAACCCAAGGAAAACAATTATCAAGAGAATAATTGTAATTCCTTCCAGGCCTTTAAATTAGTATTTACAGATGGAGGTACGCATTTTTAAAATGATGCTTCTAATAATGACAACTTGGACGTTTGGTATCAATAATTAAGCAATTAGAAAAAAAACGCGTTCTTACTATATTCTTTTAATTTAGAAATTGATCATCAGTTGATTGTTTTACATGACGAGATTGACGCAAATTTTAATTGACGAACTTTGAATAATGATTGAAATAAACTAAAAGTAACTAGTTTACCGAAACTTTCAATTTTGGTAATAAAATGTTCAAATTCATTGTTTATTCTTGCAAAAGAGAATCATAATACAAGAAAGATAAAGAGAGTATTAAAGATATGCGTAAAGTGTCAAAACACTGCCATGACCAAATTTACACGTCAAACTTTTGAATAATGATTACAATATGGACAGAACTCATTGGGACATCAAAGATGCCTGGGAGGCAGGGATTCCAAAGGTTCATTATATTAAAGTAATTTAAAGGTGTGTCTTAAAAATAAGCTCTTTTAAAAGGCTGTTTAATTTGCTATGTTTTGTAATGAATATTCAAATTGCATAAATTTTTGAAGAAAGAGTAACACCTTTATCACTGATAACAATACAAAAAAATACGAGATTAGAGATTAGATATTATATATTATATATTATAGATATTATATATCAGTTGTCTTTATAAAGGACCATATCTGTTTAGGAATTTTTTAACAAATTAGAAGGAAACACAATTAACTACTCGGAAATTTCTATTAAATCTTCCTTTGTACATGAATGTGAATGGAAACATCAATAACGCAATGGAAACATTGCTCTCTACTTTCTAAAGAACACAAAATATTTGAAAAATACCAATAAAATTAATGTTAATAATAATGGTAGCATCCTTAAACTACATGCTCTTAACCACTTTCCCTTATTTGATCTCCTCTAGAACACAACGAAAAAAATGAAACTGAACTACAACTACCATTGTAAAACTACTTTAACAAAAACAAGTGATGTACAAGTGTTAAAATGCAGTTTTAAAGGCCATTTAGAATACAATCAGTCACCATTTCCCACTCACAACCCCCAAAAACCTTAGTGTCACCTAAACTGTGAATTCAAAACAAATTGTGTTGTGTATTTTTCTTTGTGTTAATTGTCCCTATACTCCAATACACTCATCTTGCTATGTATTACAGAAAAAGACCAACATCATTCTAAATCAATGCCATTACTAAAATTGTCTTTAAAGAGATGCACTGATAACACTAAGAAACACAGGCATTATCAAGATGCAATGGTATTACAAATAAACATAGCTGATATTATTAACTTATTAACATTTCAAAAAAATGTAATATTGGTAAAATGCATGTGATTGGTAAAAATTGCCAAAAACGAGACTGTATTATTAAAATGAGACTGTATTACCAAAATGAGACTGTATTACCAAAATGAGACTGTATTGCCAAAATGAGACTGTATTACTAAAATGAGACTGTATTACCAAAATGAGACTGTATTACTAAAATGAGACTGTATTACCAAAATGGGACTGTATTACCAAAATGAGACTGTATTACCAAAATGAGACTCTGATAACCAGATAGTCCTGTTCTTCCCAAAAATACTGTTATCAAAGGAAAATAGCAGTTTCTTAGTAATATGAACTATGATAAGCATAACCAAGAAACAACCGCATCGCAGAGAAATATTGACAGTAAAAAAAATATCGGTAAAACACAATAGAATGTTTATTCTTGCTCATACCAAGCACCCATTTCGTGTGAAAAGCACAGCAACTGAAATGTATGATTGACATTAACTTTCATTCATATTAAAAACTACAAATGTGAAATGAAATAACATGTCGGACTAATAATATCCTTGCTGGCAAAAAATAGTTTAAAATTATCAAGATTATGTTTTTTAAAACACATTACTTTCCATCACTTTTTCCTTTTGCTGGTAACTACTATGTCAGCCTCTTTTCAAACATAAAACTGAAGGAGAGGCTTTATGATTCTCAAACCCAAGAGGTAGAGAGCGTATCCCCTGAAATAAATAAAAACACTGTTTTCAAACCAGTTTAACTGTTATTTTTTTTGGCTCACTTTTTCGTTGCACCTTTTTGGTAAAGCCTTCTGTTATAAATACATGAAGGAAACAGTAACTTATAAGAAATTTGTTTTCAAATAAAAAATGTTCTGAACAAGTAAAAGCTGCAAATATCCTTGACTTAAAATGATCATGAAGTTGGGCATTTTTATAAAATAAAGGCTTGTGTTAATTCATTACAATATGTTGTTCAACAGATTTGATAAATTATTAATTAAATCCTTATGTTTCAGTATAAATTTTTTTGATTGGTGTCTTCTAATCCTGTTTGACGAACTAATTGTTTTTCAGTTGACGATACATCTGTTATTTTTCCTTGGGCACGCAATCAGTAATTACAAATCAGAAAACAACGACAAAGTACAAATTTGAATTGACCCCAAGATTCAAAACGAATTTCCAAATCGCCAAACAACAGTAGTTATTTCTAAAAAAGTTCCTAACTTTATCATAAAGCTAACTTTTTAGAGCTACGCCAGCTAAAGAAGATGTTTACCTGCTGTATAAATGTAAAAAGAACATAACAGACATCACCCCGTTATCTGACCTCAACAAAATGGCTTAGAATTTGTCTTGCACAAACGCTTCAAGCTGTCAGTGCAAAACGAATGGCGTCGGTGTAAAATAAAGAGGTTGATCACAGCTACTAAGGATGAAAAGCTGATGAGTTGTAAGTTTTGAAAAAATATTTTTTACAAATGTTTAGCTGTTTGGTGACTTTTAATTTCAAACAAATGTTTTCATTTCAAGGTGTATAATATATGTATCAATATATATGGTTCTTTTCTATTGCATTAATTAGGCAAATGTAATGTTTAACCCTTTATGAATTGTGAGTCATTTTACCGATTTTGTTCTCAGGGCCTGTAGTGAAGTCCTCAACGTTAACTGAGAAATATATTAAATTAGCTGACAATCAAACAGTATAAACCAAAATAATGCCTACCAAGACAGAATACCATGGTCAATGTCGCAGTTGTCCCCTAGGAAATGCCACTGGTGCTGCAAGACGGTTACCTAACGAGGCGAGAAAAACTACATTTGTAGAAAATAGCCTGATACAGGGCAGCAGAGGCTCCATATGGGTTTTCGCTGTAGAACTGCCACAAGTCAATAGCAGATTTAGATAGTGCAAGAGAAAGTTATTTATTTCAATTACTTGATGTTATCATAGAGTGGGGTTAAAAAAGGGAAACCCAACCTAGTCCTTTTTGTTTAATATCCAGTAACCTGAGGAGAGGTCATCAAGGGACATCAAGGGTTTGGTGCACTTTAAAAAGCTGCAGAGTTGTATTGCACATCAGATATGGAGTCAACATTTGCGAGGTGGCGAGTAAAGGTGTCAAAAGAGATGGCTCAGTTTTAAGACATTGTTAATCTAGATTAAACTAATTCAGACTTGGTTGAAGTTCACTCCAAGATTGCTGACTTCTTTGGTAACAAAAGTGGCGGCGAATCACAAGGAGTAATCAATTTGCTATAACGTCACTACTCCCAGAGAGGACATATCTATTTCATCATCCATTACACTATAGAATGTTTGTTAGTTAAAAATAAATTGATTAGCAGTATCAACATTCGGTCTTATTGTAGACAATGGCAAATGGCGATATGGTAGTTGGCTTCTGAAAGATGCCTTAACCGCAGGACAACTGGTTTGTGGAAGTTATTAAAATTATGAGTTGTAGTAAATAGCAGTTGATTGCAATTGTTTTGCAATAGTGTATTTCTCTGGTCTTGAAAAACATTTTAAAATGTGAATCAAAAAGTACATTTATGTGAATTTAAAAGTGCATTTGAATCAACAAGTTTATCAATGTGTATCCATAAATACATGATGCAACACAGAACTCCAAAAAATAACTTAGAGTTATTTTTTTGAGTTCAAAGAGACTGGATACAGATTAGTAAGCAGATTAAAAGAATATTAATTGCTTTAGATTGTGATTTATAAAACATTCTTAATTCGTTCATGAACTCTATCTTAGTTTACCAAACACTATAATTTATTCACGATCCTAATTTTAATCGAACACCAATTACCGTATTTTTTCGATTAAGCGCCTCCTTTTTCCTTTTTCTTAAGGGTGGGTTTTTAATACCTGGTATGTGTGGAATGAGATAACGTAGTATGCCATTTTTTCTGCTCCTTCCCTTTTCTGTTAATTTTGGGGTAAACGCCCCCTCATATAAGTAGCCTTCTTCAATAGGTGCCTTTCTTTTAAGGGGGATTTTTAAATTATTCGAGGAAATACTGTACTTGCAATCTTTTTATGGAATTCTTTTCTTCGTGAAACAGACTACAAGATGCTTCAAAGTAATGGCTGATCAAGCAGGGGGTTGTTTACTGTAGGAAAAAAAGATGAAAAGAGGTCAAACAGATAAGAATTGGTTACCATTATCACTGTGTGTTGTGTTAAAACTCCAACAAAACATTTTTTGTTAATAAATCAGAAAAATTATGTTCAAATAAAAAATAAGACTTTTCCTTCTAAGCTTCATTTTATTTTGATAAGGTTGATGATGTGAAGATAAAATCTGTTTTATTCTGAGTAATATTGAGTAACTCCTAGTAAAAGCTGCCTGTTTCTCCGTGATTCGAAATTGATAATTTGGTTTTCACAAGAAGTACCTAATAATCATTAGGTACGTCTTGTGAAAACTGCTCAATCTATAGTGATCAGAAATAAAACATGTTGAAAACGTGGAGTCACCTTATACATAGAGTATAGTGAGAAAAAACCCCAACTTTCTGTCCTAACAATTAATCATTTGTTTATACACCGGATCAGCTGAAAACCGAACTTTTCGATAACCGTTCAAATCCATTTTGGTGCAGGAAATATTCCAAATGTTTTCCTTCAGATTTGTTAAATACTAACATGAAGTACTCCATAATACATTTACAGATATTTTTTGTCCTTGAAAAAGAAATGTGTTCTTAAGTATTGACTGATTTCTTGATTGCTGTCCGACGTGTTTTACGACGTTTCAACTTTTTACAAAATAAACGTTATTACTGACCAAAAATAAAACAAACATTATAATTTTGAATGTAGCTTTTATGCTGTTGTTGCAATAAACAATTAATTGGTAAGTACCCCCAAGCAGCAAAAGGGTAGCATTGATGACCACTACGCGAGGTTCCAAGGTCCAATTTGTAACTATATGTGTGTAGTCGTTGGATATTTCACCTTCCTCTGTCTCCTTCTTTTCAATAGACAAAATACGACCAAGACTATTATGAACAGGGCAACTAATCCAAGACCAAGGAAGATTTGTTCATGTAGTTCCAATCTGTCGAACCAGTTACCTGACAAGAAAAGAAATTGCATACTAAAATAAAGTTCAGTTGATACCCCGTTCGTTATTGAATACCCTTAAAATGATAGAATAAAATGAACAACATTATCGAATTGAAATAATATGTGACTATTTTTACCCTTTAATCACGTCTTTCTCCTTAGGACTGGCTTTGAAGCCATTTCAACGCAGATGTGTTTTTTTTTTCTTATTTCATTTGTTTTCTTTCTCTAAATTTAAACCTTTTCAGTTTATAGATTTCTATCAATCAAGAACACTCAAACACAATGGTACGGACATATAAATAGGAGACCCTCAGACCACCACTTGTCTCTAGCCTTCAATTACGCAGTTGAAGGCACTAGACCAAGTGGCCGGCCACGAAAACGCTGGCACCAGTATCTGTCTGAATACCTTGCAGAGAAGGGAACCACCTGGCAAGAGGTCAACGCAACTGAGCTCTACGTCGACCGTGGCAGATGGTCATCCCTGACGCTTCCTCGCTGACAGGCAACCGCCTACTCTGGAGTCCGGTGAGAAGGAAGAAGATTTCTATTCCCTCCCAATTCTATCGTCGGAATAGGTACAAACCCAGCAGGGTGCCACTTAAAACGGAGAAAAAAAGGGTGCAGTATCTCTAGGAAGTACCTGGGGTTCGAACCTCAAACCTTATGTCTGGTACTCTGTTGATTTAACGACTTGGCCACTACTGCAATAATTGATGCTCCTACAAAACATATCTTCTTAAATATGTGGTATTTAAGACCTGACATATAAACCTGTAACGCCTGAGCTTACATGTAAATGTTCAAAAAGAGGAAGGAGAAGCTTTGTTTCTGAAGGAAAGAATATGTGGCCAATTATCTTTGTCATCTGCGATGATTGTACAACAAAACATGTCTCCAACTCATCATGTCTATTATTAAATAGAAAATTATTTATTATTCTGAAAAGATAAAGTGGGACACACAATAATACTACAAAATATATTTTATATCTGGCTCTATTTCAACCATGTGCCAACGGAAAGAAGGTTATCGAACTGATAGAGAGATTATTATTCTGATATTAATCAAATTAGAACTAAATTTTTATTCAACGACAAAAAAGTAAAATTTGAAAGTAAAAAATATTTTAAAACTGCTTTAAAAATTGAAATCAAATTGACATTTAACCTTAGAAAAATAAGCACAAGATTCACCAGTACTAATAAACAAGTTTGTCTATTTGTCTGCTAGGACATGTATGTTGCGGGCTCTTTACCTTAAAAAGTGACAACTAAGAAGAAATTCGAATTGCAGCTACACCCGAAAAGACCCAAGGGCCACCTAGATTCATGCGGTTACAGATGACTAAAGGAAGAGAACAGTTGATAGTTGAAAAATCAACGCAGTAGAGGGGTCAGTTTGATTTGGTTTCAGAAAAATGTCGGTTGACAGTCAATTTATTTAGCCTGAGGTTGCCTTTATTAAGGAAAATGAAGGCCAGTTAAAGTTCTATAGAAATACAGTTCTGGGGATAGAACTATTTTAGTGAAATTACCTTACACATTTTGGCTAAATAAAAAGAAAGATCCCAGTGAAAAGCAGACTGCCAAATTTGGCCAGAATTGTGCCAGTCCGGTTTCAATTTGAAGGTTTTTAAGAGAAGAGTGAGGGAACATGAATATGTTTACATCAAGGGCAAAAAATAGATTAAATAAAGTAAATAAAAAGTGAAATGAAAACATCGTATTTAGATAATGATTTAAAATAAATACTTACAGTCATCGTCAAGGTCCATGTAAAATCGGGCCGTTAATACATTTTCTATTTTTACATCTTTACTATTAGCTTGAAAATATACCTAAAACACAAAAAGGTATTTGTATTTGGTAGTATAACAAATATTTATGTTCTATGTATGTAAGCAGATAGCAAATTACATATCATGAATTTGAATTATATTTGTGATCCATTGCGCCATTGAGAATATAACATGACCCCTAGTAATGTATTAATGCTAGCATTTTTTCACTAAAAGATCATTTGATTATAAAGTTAAGAAAAATTAATAACTAAATACAACTCCTTTGAGAATAAACTAGGATAAGTTGTGTCAGCAAAATTAGAAGCACCTGAAATGTAATTTCTGAGAAAAATACTCCGTATATCATGGACAGAACACAAATCAAACAAGGAAGGTCCTTGCCCTGGGCAACACCAAAAGGTCACTCATCAATACAATGCAGCAAAGGCAGATGCAATTCCTCGGGCATATTATGAGACATCCTAACCTGGAACGTCTTGCTTTGTTAGGAAAGATCAAGGGCAGGAGAGCCAGAGGAAGACAAAAAAAGACATTTTTACAGTCTCTAAACAATTGGGCTACGAACAACAGTCTAAGCTGTAATGTAATCCATGTAATCCATGTAATCCATGCCTGCAGTGATAGGATGGCTTGGAGTCATATGATGGCCGATGCCTGTATCAGGTTTGGCACCTGACCAACCTAATGTAATTATCCTTTTGTCCACTCTAATTATTTCCCTAACTTTATCCAGTGTTTATTCTGATGGAACCAGTAGACAACTGACATTGTAAGGGCTATTGGTAGGAAAAGCGATAAACTATGGTTTCTTTGGTAGTTGATTGCATTTGCAAAAACCATTTTTTCCCAGTTAGAGCACACTGACGTGCTGATTATGTACATCATATGATTTACTTAGTTAAAAAAGGTGTTAAAAAGATAAAATGCCTATAACTCCAAGATGGAACTTTTAGAAATGACTTTGAATGCCACCCGGTGGTTCTCAACAAAGAATAGAAATGGGAACTTAGCAAGAAACTATTTCATAATAAATAAATCAACGGTTTCTTGGATGCCAGGATAGGAATACGTACACCCAGTGCTATTTTTTTAGATTGCCAATCAAAAATATGGTAACGTGCCTTCAATCGTTTCAGCAAAAGCCAGGTCGTAGGTAGGTCACACATCTTCACCTACCCCGTGGTCTGAATGACGGTGGGGGCACCACTGATTATTTTAGGTAGGTCATACCTCCTTAGTAATGACCAACAGAATAAAAAAGAATGTCCCTAGTATCTTCAAAACTAAGTTTTTAATCGCGTTTATTCAAAACGACAATAGAAGACTGTTCACCAAATTGTTCATTCAAAGTTGGCTATTATACAGCTTTTGCTGAAGTGCAGAAACACCAAGATAATTTCGGCTAGAAATCGAGATCAAGCAGTAGAAAATAATTGATAGGGCTGGATATACCTTTTTATTTAGGAGGCTTAAAGACATTCAATTTTGTGCCCGCCGCGTTGAAGAAGAAAATAATTCGTCTATGTTTTAGCATTGTTTTGGACACCCTATCACAAAAAGCTGGGATTATTTTTAAACTTCTCTGTATTTCATTGAGTTAATCACAAAAAGTGGCTGTTTTCTTTAATCCCCTCTTTCTTTTCTTTATTGATAAAATATCAAATTAATTCTGTTTGCACATTCCGTTGTTATGTCCAGTCGTTTGCCAGCAAAAAGCTCTCGACCAAATTTAATGTAATATTATTTCAAACTAACAACAGGAAATAAAAGCGTCTTTGTTTTCTAGTAGTGATATATATGACAAGGTTAAAACACGGTTTCAAGTGGTTTACTGAAGATTGACCAAGTAGCGATAAGAACTGACCAGGAGTATATGTAAAGCATGGAAGAAGCTAGCATCGGAGAGACGACCGAGAGAGTACATAGAGAGTACGAGCGTAAGAGGCTGCTGAGAGAGAGAGAGAGAGAGAGAGAGAGAGAGAGAGAGAGAGAGAGAGAGAGAGAGAGAGAGAGAGAGAGAGAGAGAGAGAGAGAGAGAG
>RDPX01000451.1:130549-180738 GCA_003991215.1 Morbakka virulenta | reverse complement strand
GAGAGGGGAGAGAGGGAGGGAGAGCGAGAGGGAATAACAAAGGGCCATTTTTGGAGTACTATTTTGGAAGCACCTTGATCACAACCCTATATGGGTGGTCAGAGATATCTTGCAGGTATGGCAAAACATACAATTGTAATATTTACAGAGTCAATGGTACCGTAAAGGTTATCAACAATCCTTTAGCAACCCTTAGCCTCTCCCGAATCCATCAAAAGAAGGAAGAAAAAAGAAGCAACATTTAAATGACAGTAGGTAGATGCTAAAATGGAACCAGTGTGTGGCAGAGAATTTGAAATAGGTAAGGAGGGAATGGATTTAATTTACAACTTAAAGTACTGGATGACGAAATTGTCCAGCCTCTTCTCTGAAGAAGGCGCCATGAAGAGAATATTGGCGTCTATTGGTAGCCGGTGCTTAAAAAATATGGTAAAGTAGTTAGTAAGTAAATAAGTAAAAAAACAAACAAATAAATAAATAAATAAGAAAGTAAATAAGAAAGTACGCAAGTAAATCTAAAGAAAGGCTACAGTTGTTATACTACAAGCAATATTTTTGAATGAAAGGCCTTGACTGATCATATTTGAGTGCTTCTATATTCTTTGTCCATAAAGTCCTTGGGTCATCTCAAGGTTCTTTACATAAGTAGCCTTTCATCTCAATGTCAGGAACAGTTGCATTTTATACAAAAATACTCTCTTTTTGGTTTCTTTAATTTAGTAGACATTGACAGATAAAGTGTGTTAAAGAGGTTAACGTGTGGTAAAATTGAAAACAAAGAAGTAGCTATTTGCACGATATAAATTAATGACCTTTTACAAACAGAAAACCATTGCAAGCTTATTTTCAGTCATAAATCCAATTTATTTTAAAACGGACGTGGGCATGTTTTGTTTATCTCAACTTTTTAATTTAATTGAAATCACTTAATTTTAACAAAAATGACATAGCTTAAGAGCGAGGTAAAGCCAAAAACCTTCTTCTTTTAAAATGTTTATACACATAAATAGTCATAAAGTATATCGAAGTATATATGTAAGTTAAACTAGACCACTGCCTGATATAAAAAAACCTTTTCTTGAACTGATAATCTGCTAAGTAAAGTACTATGATTTAGGGCTTCTCCTATCTTCTTTGCGATTCCCATTTTCACTGGACAAAAAGGAAGGATTGACCAAACCATTGAAAAGGCAATCTCATTTTTTGACTAAACAGATATGCATTTATCATTCAGCTGAAACTAGTCATGTGATTGTTTTCTTCACTGCTATTGCTGCGCTTCCAACCTATATGCTCTCTGTGTAATTGAATATTCTTCGGGTTTTTGTTTTCTTACGTCTTCAGACGTACCACAAAACTGTACCCCTGATTTCAATGGTTTGCGATCCTTTCAAACTTGCATCAATAGAGAAAAGGACTTTGTCCTCTGTGGTTCCCATGATAATAATAATATCAAACAATAATCTTATCACAAAAAAGAATTTTCTTTACTTGATCACTGCTAATTAACTGACGTGCGAAATGTTAGCACACAGTTTAATGTGCCCGTAGCAATTGTCTTTTCACCCTGAGGACTTATTCGTAGAACTCAAATTTGAAATAAAATTTGGAAAGAAGAAAATCTACGACAAAGCCATGTGCATGCCGGTAGTAATAAACCAATTATTTAAACACACTTATAAGATGACATTTCCGTTGTAGCGTTACGCCCTTAAATACTATAGAATATTTACAGAACATGTTTTTAAAAACTAAATATTTCTGTTAAATAAGTGATCACCAACAGAATGTAACTTGGTTTTCGAGGGGAAATACGACTGTTTAATGTACTATGTTAGATGAATTGGGTAGGATTTTCCAACTTGATCACAAGGATCAAGTAATCAACGTGTTTGATTGCTTGGCTCTCAGTAACACATTCCTTTATTAATCCAGTCTATTTGGCCGTTTGTATTAATCACAGTGCGACCTTGACATTAGGTTAAGAGTAAAAGCTATCAAGAAAGCAGTTTTCTAAATCTCATGGGAAAAGCCATAGATTACACCTGATGAATATCAATATTTAAAAATTAAGAAAAATTTTCATAAAACCTTACTTGACATTCCAAGAAGAAACCCGAGCGTCACAAATCTCCACATAGTGGTTGTCTTTTCTCAAAATAGTAAACCAGTATGAATTTCACTTTTGCTCTCAAATTCTTGACAGCTACACATCAAATCATAAATTACCAAGAATGACCACGTACGAAAATATGAATCACTGGACGAAAAGACTCGTCTTCTTTTTTGCGGTCTGATGACTTTTATAGTGTCCAGATTGTTCCTGCACAGCAAAGGGGGCACGATTGACAAAATGATAGGAAACTAAACTGGAGGACAAAATACTTTGCATAAATCTGCATCGTTATTGTTATCCATCGATCAAGCACATCGAGGATAAATGGATGAAAATCTAATATAGGAATACGTCATTAAAAAGAATCAAAGGCAGAAAATGCTCTTTCCTTTGACTTTTTCATTTTCAAACCGTACTGACTTGGGTTTATGGTGAAATATTTGGGTTGACCACTTGCCTATTCCCACAACATGGAAAGTTCAATATCACGCCAACATTTTTTTTATCAAACCTCAACTAAATTGATATCTTTACTCGCTCCAACTGATTCATCTACCTACTACAGCTAGAGAGTGTGAAATGTGGTTCAAATAGAGATGATAACAGAGCCATGTTGTCAAAAGCTTGTGTTTGCTTTCCAATGGCACGTGTACACTATAGGCACAAGGGATTTTCTTTTTGTTGGGAGTTTGATGAAAATTAACGAATGGTACACAGAACATATACTTTTAGAAAATGTGTGATCGTGAAGATGATGGTAACGCTGCTTCAATTAATCCACAGAGTGGAAAAAAGGAAGATCTCGATTTTGATCGACAGCTATTTAGAAGACGTGCGTGGACTTTGGTATCATTTTGACATTTTACTTTTATCAAGCTGTGATAGCAGCTTCATAAAAGTAAAATGTGTGTACGCTCATGTAAATGTGTCTGTATGTGCGTGTGTTTCTGTTTATGTGTGAAATTGTGTGGTTGTGTTTTCAGTCAAGAGCTAAGCAATCTCATTTCATGCTTGAAAAGTAATAAACTGCGGTCTTTTATATGTTAAGAAATGAACAATTTTTATCATTTTGATCTTTTCATTTCAGTTTTTAGCTGGACGAAGATGAAAAGGAATTTTGTATGAATTGAAATTATACCTACCCTATAAAAACACTCATAATAGTAATAACAGCAGCAACAACAACAACAATAATAATAATAATAATAATAATAATAATAATAATAATAGCAATAATAATACATCTTTCCATGTATTGTCAGCTATCAGGCTAGGAG
The DNA here is from genome assembly GCA_003991215.1 of Morbakka virulenta. NCBI lineage: Eukaryota > Metazoa > Cnidaria > Cubozoa > Carybdeida > Carukiidae > Morbakka > Morbakka virulenta. Next base: position 177,345 of record RDPX01000451.1, on the reverse strand, counting down.
TGGGGAGTGCTGTAGTCATGAGTTGTTGTCATACAACAACAACCGCTTGAGCAATGTGCCTTTCCTCACTTGTTGTGAGGCGCCACTTGCAAGGTTGAAGTGATGTTTCCATTTTTATTCGGTTATTTGATCTCACTCTTGTGGCTAAAGTTCATGTGCCTGCATTCAACTTTCCTGGCTTGTTGTTGGGCGCTGACTGTGGGTTTTTCCATCATCCAGCACTAGTTGGTTTGTAACCACCNATCATTTTGACATTTTACTTTTATCAAGCTGTGATAGCAGCTTCATAAAAGTAAAATGTGTGTACGCTCATGTAAATGTGTCTGTATGTGCGTGTGTTTCTGTTTATGTGTGAAATTGTGTGGTTGTGTTTTCAGTCAAGAGCTAAGCAATCTCATTTCATGCTTGAAAAGTAATAAACTGCGGTCTTTTATATGTTAAGAAATGAACAATTTTTATCATTTTGATCTTTTCATTTCAGTTTTTAGCTGGACGAAGATGAAAAGGAATTTTGTATGAATTGAAATTATACCTACCCTATAAAAACACTTATAATAGTAATAACAGCAGCAACAACAACAACAATAATAATAATAATAATAATAATAATAATAATAATAATAATAGCAATAATAACAATAACAAGTCCAGGGTATTGAGTGAAATGTATCCTGTTCTGGAGTTTCGACTTGCGTGGATGAGATTGCCCTCTTCCACGAGTTGAACTTTGGGTAAGCTATAGCACCTGTCAGCCTACCCCGAGACCTTGAAATACAGGGTTTTTGATAATTTTAAGCTCTTGTCGGCAATCTTCCCCGAGATGGTGCTACCATAAAAATATCGGTGGTAGAGTAACCTAAAACGTAACGATGATCAAAGTCTACCAAACAACGGCTTGAATAAGACGGGGAACTGCTGGGGAAAGTTTCTCGCCAGGCAAGTGTTTCGTGGTCCATCAGGATAAAACCCGGTCGTCATCAAACAACTAGATGTAAAAGGATCAGGAGACTGTTTGTCACAGAATGGAAATAGGATTGCTATGCGGGGCTCCTATAACAGCGAGCCAAGCCGTAATGACTACAAATAAAGAATCCATAGTATGTTGTAGAGATACGTTTCCAGTCACTCTACAAGTATTAGTGGATCAAGAGAACCAAGTCATAAAGAAACAGTGTTTAATGAATCTGGGGTTTGAAGAGATAAAACGATCGATCGGAGATAAATCGTATGGACAGACAGAACAGGAAATCAGGCATGAGAGTAGAATAAAAGACCTTGTTGACCTGGTGTCAGACGTTGATCATGAGAGTGCTGATAGAAATAGTTTTTTCTTACTTTATGATAAAGTAACTGATGAAAAGAAATATTTTGTTGAACAATTAAATGAGATATTAAGAAGAAAAGAAATAGATTTCCATTTCTGAGAGGCGTTAAGAAAGGAAAGCTGTTTCCAGCAATGAAAAAGGTGAATGGATAAGATTAAAATAAACAAAATCACTGAGACTTATGATCTCATATGTTCTGGAGCAGTAATGATGAGAGAAATAACAGAAATATGATACAAACATAGGTTGAAGGGCAAGTTAAAGGTTTGAACAGAGATCTAGATTGATTGAATCCCTTATTGGACAAGAAAGCAGGTATAAGAAAGATTCAGATGCATTACAAAGAAAATACAGGTTCAAGCAGGAAGAACTGTAATTTGTGAAGAAGGAGGTAAAACAAAAGATTAAAACCTAAGAGAAAAGAGTACAAGATATAACCAGAATCAAGCAATACCAAAAGAATAGACAGTTCAAGAACAGCGAAGGTGGATTCTGTAAACAACTGAATAGTGGGGAAGAACAGAGTGAATGCAAAATGCTGTGTACAGATATAGGAAGGCAGAAATGTGGAATACAGAGGCTGAACACAATAAGAACGCAAAGTGGAAAGAAGAACCCAAACAATAATGAATGTTTGACGAAGACAAGCAGAAGTGAATATAACGGAAGAGAAAATAAAAAAATTGTACTTTAAAAAGGTTACATAATGTACCAGGTGGTCCACAAGGTTTCTGCTTAAAAAACGCCACAACAATACATAGATATGTAGAGAAATACTTTACTAAATGCTTAGAGGGGCGGACACCAGTGTGGATGACCAAGGGCAGAACTATTCTGTTACCGGAAGACAAGTGAAAAGGGGAAAAATGCAAATAACTACCCATAACTATTTCCTCCACCCACCCCACCATTTCATGTTTACCCCTTTGTTGGAACGTACTAACAACATTATTATCTGATCAAATTAACTCACTTTTGGAAAGGAACCAGCTTCTGTCTGAGGAACAAAAGAGATGCAAAAGGAAGAGCAGAGGAACCGCAGATGTATTCAGATATGATATTCAGACAGATTAGAATGATAGAATGAGGGGGAAAAAACTTACCAATGGGATGGATTAACTAAGAAAAGCATTTGACATCGTTCCACATTCCTGGATATTAGAATATTTGCGTATCCAAGGAATTAAACAATACTTTAGTGAAGCGTCTAGAAAAGACAATGAAAGATTGAAGTATTGAGCTGATATAAGGTAATGAATCAATAGAAGAGATTAAGCTTAAAAGAAGTGTATTTCATTGAGATAAATTTTCGTCCCTTTTACTTGTTATAACACTCATTTCCCTAACCAACGTATTGAAAAATACCAAACCTGGGTACCAATTTACAAATATCAGAGAAGATATCAATCACTTACTTTACATGGATGATCTTATATTGCATAAAAAAAGCGAAAAATAACCTGATTCACTTATACAGACAGTCAGATTATTTAGCAAGGACAGGACATCGACATGGAATTCGGGATCGAAAAATGTTTAAGGTTGGTAATAAAGAGAGGGAAAAATATCAAATCAGACAGAATCAATTTGCCAGATGATACAGTTATAAAATCACTGAAAGAAGGCGAAGGGTACAAGAATAATGTGAATTATAGGCAGATAAATTGCAGTAATAGAGGTGAGAGGGAAAAGGTGTCGTGAGTATGAGAGAAGAGTGAGAAAGATACTGCAGACAAAGTTGAATGGGGAAAATATCATCAAGAGTATTACTGTGTGGGCTGTTCTATATTAAGATACTTGGGTGCTTTCCTCATCTGAAAAAGAGCCGAGTTTCATGAGATGGAATAAGAGAAGAAGAAAGATCTTAACCATGCATAAGGAACTCCACCTGGGAAGTAATGTTGACAAATTCTTCATACTCAGGAAAGAAGATGAAACAGGACTCATAGGAATTGAAGATGCTACTAATCTCTCCATGACTGGCCTAAAAAGGTATAGCTAAGGGAAAATGTTAGTTCCTGAGAATAAGGATACAGAAACGGAAATTGTGTTTAAGAGAAGGCACAGACAAGAAAGGAAAACCAACTGGAAAGAGAAGGTCATGCATGGAAAGTTAATAAGACAGTGAAGATGGGGCAGATTGTTATAATATGGTTATAATGAAAGAAGGGGACCTGAAGCGATAAACCAAAACTCGCATTTTGGCAGCACAAGAACTGGCAATGAGAACAAAGTTTAGTGAAAACAAAGATTGATAAGACTCAAATAAGACAGTAAATATAGTATTTGTGGTAAAGTAAATGAAGGAATCATTCACATCATAAGCAAATCACAGCAAGTAAGAAAGTGAAGAAAAAAGAGACCTGGGCTTTCGGTTGACCTGCTGACGATTCATGGAAAGTTTGACACCTTGTATGCAGCAAAGTCGTGCAAAGGAGCAGGGGTTTGTCCTTTGTTTTTTTTTAATTTTATACTCAAACCGTCTGCTTAACATTATGTCAGCTCGAGATAATAATAACCAATGTATCTTCTCAGTATTGAATTCTTCTCAGTATTGTAATGGGCAATTAAAAAGAAAACATTGCATTGCGAATTATAGCTGTTTTCAGTAATAATCATTTGTCTCTATTTAACATTTTCTAATTGATTGAATGAAGGTAATTTAGAAGGTTCATGTGTTGAAGTAGTAAAGCTAAAAATTAATTACTGTTCACATTCCGGCACTAAATTCCTGAAGTTTTGAAATTATTTCCCAAACAAGATATTTTTCCTGAATTTGAAGCATAACGGCTGGAGTTCGGGAAATCAAATAGCTGGTAAATGCACATGTTTACATTCAAAAGTGGTGAGTGAAGAACTAGGCCTCTTCAAACAAAGTAGTAACTCTCTGAGTGAATAGTATTTAGTCTGTTAATTTGTTGATATTTGATATCTACTTTACAATAATATGGCCGAGTCTGTTGGTCATTATGTTATTGCAATATTACTTGGTAAATCATTATCAAGTTTTTCGATTGCTGAAAGACAGAATAATTGAACCTGGAAGACCAAAACCGTGCCTTGACACAGTCCAGCCTTGTAAAGGAGGGTTTGTACGTTATTTTATGACAGAATCGTATGAAAGAAATGAATAGCTTTGTGGCTCAGACAATAATAACAGATTGTATTGCTGGCCTTGTTTGTTGTTTATCCCGGGGAAAGGAGTATGGAACTAAACTGGCTTTAAGGATCTGAACAATTTGAGCAAATTATGGAGAAAACATGACATCTCACAGGCGTACATTCATGCAATTATTCAACTCAAAATATTTGGTAGAAATAGAATTGATTTTGTGATGGACAGCCAGACACAATGCTCTATTGAAATTTTCAATGAGAAAGTGAAGAAAAATAGGGAGACAATGCGAAAATTAATTGACTCTGTTTATTTTCTTGGCAAGCAAGAACTTTCTTTCCGGGGTCACGAGGAGAACGAAAAGTCAAAGAATAGAGGTAATTGCATAGAGTTTCTAAAACCAAATGAACAATAAGATGACATTTTAAGAAGTCATTTTTCTAAAACAACTGTGTTTACTGGCATGTCCCCTAACTACAAAATGACCTAGTGTCTTGTTTTGGACAGGTCATGACCAAGGAGATAATTTCTGAGCTCAATGAAGCGGATTTTTCAGCAATTAAACTTGATGAAAGCCCAGACGTATCAAAGAAGGAACAACTATCTGTTATTCGTTGAATCTATTGATTGCAGCTCGAAGAGAAGTGTAGAAGAAATAGGTCAGCTTGCATTATCAAAGCTTGAGGAGTATAAAGTCGGGCAAAAACTTGTTTTTTAGGCATACGACGATGCCTCTGTTATGTCTGGTGAAATATCAGGAGTTAGTACAAGAGTCAGGGAAAAATACCTCGAAGCCTCGTTTATTCATTGCTATGCTCATAAGTTTAATCTTGTTCTTTCTCAAAGTGTTCGCAAGATAAACTCCTGTAAACGATTTTTCTCCACATTAACTGGGCTTTCCTCATTCTATTCTCGCTCTCCAAAACGCTCATCCAACTTGCATCAATTTGTGGAACGTATTTGGAAACTATTTGGAACTCAAATGCTCGTTTGGTTGGAACAGTTCACTCTATTTCAAGTGATCATCTAGCATTTTTTGAAGACATTAGTAATAATCCGCAGCCATGGGATGATGACACTGTGGATACTGCAAGTGGATATGTCTCGAAATTCAAGAGTGCTGAGTTTTTATTTTTTCTTGTAGTTTTTCAAAGTTTATTTCCTCACACAAAAATATTTTTTTGCTATTCTACAAACGAAAGGTTTGACATCTTGTACTGTAATGCAAAGGTCAAAGAGGTACAAGGTATTATTACTAGACTGAGGACTGATGAGTCTTTTCATTAAATGTGGCAGCAGTCTGGCATCAATAATGTTGAGTTTGAATCGGAGCCTCCTTGAAAGAGAGTAGCATTTGAAGGCTCGTTAGAACAAAGCTTCAGAAGGCTATTTTTTTAAATGATTGATCATATTCTGCAGCAAATTGCAATAAGGTTCAGTTCCCTGCAAGCTCTTTCCTTTGTCAAACTTCCTAATTCAGAAAGACTGGAGGAACATGGCAGAGAATTTCCGAGAGCTGCCTTTTCATCACTGTTAAATATTCATGGTCGCCACTTTGACAATGCAAAGCTCGAGACAGAGTTTAGAGCTTTTTCTAGCTCTGAAGACTTTTTGACTCTTTTCCCTCATGCTATTCAAGAGATACTTTTCACGACAGGGTTATTTAAACCCTGTGAGTTGATTTTAACGATTCCTACAACTTCAGCCTCGATAGAGCGTTCTTTCTCAGCATTAAAGCGAACCAAGGGTGCCTGGCGAAACACGATGAGTCAAAATCGCTTGGCATCGCTGTCACTCCTTTCTATTGAGAAGAGTCTTCTTTCGAATCTTTATTACTCGGGCTGGAAGTAGCCCGAGTATTAAATTCGAGAGTGTTCGTCGTCGTGTTCATCGCCAAAATGCAGTAACGTGGTTNTTAAATTCGAGAGTGTTCGTCGTCGTGTTCATCGCCAAAATGCAGTAACGTGTTAATAACGGATGTGACGTAGTCGAGCTTATCACGTGATCGATAGCATGCGGTCGAAGTCGATAGTTTGGACGCCATTTTGTTGCACTGTTGTTACTTCGTGCTGCTAGTCGTAATGGCCAACTTATCGCTTTCAAGTACGCTCAATTATAAAATATAATTCTGAAACAACCAGCTCTGACGAATCATATGTGAAGTATGGCAGCACAGATGACCATATTATTGAATCACAACACAGTTACAGCTAGGAACAAGGGAGATATTCAAGTATTGTAAGCGAAGATATCAAAACAATGCCATGTGCTGAAAGAAAATCCACCTTCCCAATAAATATTTCTATCATAGCGGTAAATATCCTGTTGCTACTTGTTTTTTATTTATTAGTCAATACCAATGGACATTTCTTCGCTGGTCTAATGGTCTAACTATACTTATTTTACTAGCACACGTATTTTTAGTCGAATGCTTTGTACCGAGCTTTGATGCTTATTGTGAAACTATTGTGAATTCATCGCTCAATCATTGTAATAGATTTGATAAAGCCAATGATTTGACTGTTCATGTATACAATGATGTTATTGTCACAATAAATATTACAGAAAATACTAGATCTCGTTATTCTAAGTATGTTTATTATAATTATAGACACGTAAAGGTACGTACTCATGGCAAAGTATTTAAACGTGATTGTGCACCCAGTAGAATACCAGTGCCAACTCTAAAAAAATCAAGAATAAAAGTAGAAAGCTTAGACAGTTTGTGTACAAGGTAATACGTCCAAATATACCCAAATCCTCAAAGGTTCATTCCTATGTTAAATATTCATAGGGTAAAAAATATTATAAATGGTATACAAAGTTGAAGAGGAAAATCACCAAACAAAAATTTATTTCTGGTGCAGAAATAAGACCACCTTTTCATCTTGTGTTGAACATTTTTCTCTTTAAATACGATATTAAGATATTATTTGTAAATATAGCTATTAAAACATTTGTAATAAAATACTATTATATATTATTTCTAATCAATATTCTTGTGGCTGCTTTACCATTGAAGTAGCTGGCTTAAACAAATAGTACATTCTTCATTTACTAAGATCACAAATCTTTAACAAAGTCAGCCCGAGTTCACGCACCTATGCGTCTAGTTCGAAAAAATAATTTCATGAAGAAATTATTGATGCATTTGCTTCCAAGAAGGACCGGAGAATAGACTTGATGTATAGGTGAATTCTAAATAGTTTAAAAATTCAGCTTAAATATTTATCTCACTTGATTTTCTAGCTCCATGCAAATTTATTTTTTTATTTATTTGTTATTTTGTAATATTACATGCTTTTCATTGATTTGTCTTGTTTGAATCAATGTGTTATTGCTACGTGATCTTGATGTGCACGATATATATATATATATATTATTTTTTTTTAACATCTAGTTGTTTGGAGTTTACTCCTAATACTGCATATTGATGTATCTGGATTTGATGTGTGAGAACTAAGATACCTTTGGTATCATGTCAATACCAAAGGTATCTTAGTTCTCTCCTTTTATGATAATTTGACAACATTAAGACGTTCATGCCGCATCGCCTGTCACGTAGATAAACAAGAGGCGCGTCCTCTAGGCCCTTCTTGACCTAGAATCGAAAAGTATATGATCGAGAACAACCCTTCTTCTTTTATTGTCATGTGCGGCGACACTCGCTGCAAGACCTCCTCTCTACATCTCCTTTGTCACACACAACGTTACTAACCATGAATTCCGTAGCTTAAATCACGATAGTAATGATGTTTCTTGTCATTCAAAGAAACTTATCTATTTACTGACTTGTCAAATTTGTGGTATACAGTATGTAGGTGAAACTGTATCAAAATTCAATATACGAATGAATTCCAATCGAACCGCAAAAGTTGGATGTGAACACATAATCAAACACAAACAAGCGTTGAAGGGTTGCATGTTTTCATACAAAATTGTTGAAAAGTTTGATGGTTCTGGCTGTCACCTTGATGAAATTATCGACAAGGAGACGATGAAAGTTAGACTCGGGAAGATTATTGGATCAAAACATTGAGAAACCTTTATTCTTATGGTCTTAATGAGAAAGCGTTCGAGAAGGTATCAGATGTGACAGATGTCGAAGCTGCTGTCAGTCGATTTTTTCCACCCTTACCACGAAAAGCTTTTCTACCAGTCAGGTCTCTAGAAAAGCTGAACTCTAATACCGACTCAGTTGACTCTTTCTTTTCTAAAATCAACGAATGGTTCCCTAATGATAAATGTAACCTTTTCAATAACACACGAGTTCTTCTCAATAACCTTCCACGTAAGGTGCTTCGTTTAATTGCTTCGGAAATCTTGCATCCTGAAGAATACGCTACTGACGAAGATAAGGAACATCTTTATCTTTATATTCTGGATGCCATCGATACTAAATTTATTTCTCAAGTCATGCTTCCTTCTAAGATCAGGAAGCTGAAACATAAAAACATGTGCGTGATTCATTTTGGGAATTTATCATTTGCATCTTCCTACTATTCTCAGAAATGAAAATGTTTTAAATCTTCTTTCTGATATTCTGAAAGCAGAGGAAAATTCACCAATGATTACAACTAAACTTGATACTCCAATTCGGAACAAGATTTGAGATAGTCTTCTTTCCAAAGGTCCCAACTATAGAGAGCCTAAACAAATCAACTATGGCAGGTGTCTCTCTAAGATAAGAGAAAGGCCAAAGGAATTTTCACCAGACCTGGAAAAGAAATTCAGCCTTGCAGAGGGTTCTATGATTGCTTGGACGAATGAACTAATTCGATCAGTAACATCAAATATCAGTATTCTAAAAACAAAGGTCACTCCACGTACGGTAAAATCGATCCTCAAAGATACGAAGTTTGTAACTATTTGAAATATCTCCATTCTAAATATGTTTTCGTCCCCATNCACAAAATATCTCGTGAAGTACGTTTGAAACTGTATAATGCCTATGTCAAATCTGTGCTCCTGTACAATTGCGGAACGTGGGGTTTAACGAAAGCTGACGAGGATAACCTAGACAGTTTCCATAGAAGACAGTTACGTGAAGTTTTACATGTCAAATATCCGAACGTTGTGAAAAATAAGGACTTGTACGAAATAACTAACGAACAGTATCTATCTCTACAGATTCTGAACCATAGATGGCGCCTCTTAGGACATGTTTTACGTCTCAACAGTGACACACCTGCAAGAAAATCTATGGTACAGTATTTCGCAGAATCAACCAAATCCAAATTTCCAGGTAGACCACGTATAACACTACCTTTACTGATTGATAAAGACATTGGTCGAGCTGTTACAAACAAAACTCTCACATTTAATGATATTATATCCTTCAAATCAACCAATGACCTTCAAAAACTATTAAATATTGCCCAAGATAGAAGTTTGTGGAAACGGTTTAGCATAGAAGTATTCGCAGCTGCACAAGCAGAAAAGTTGCAATCTAATTGAGGCTTGGATGCGGACAGTGCATAGTATATATATACAGACACGTAAAGGTACGTACTCATGGCAAAGTATTTAAACGTGATTGTGCACCCAGCAGAATACCAGTGCGAACTCTAAAAAGCCTCAAGAATAAAAGTAGAAAGCTTAGACAGTTTGTGTACAAGGTAATACGTCCAAATATACCCAAATCCTCAAAGGTTCATTCTTATGTTAAATATTCATAGGGTAAAAAATATTATAAATGGTATACAAAGTTGAAGAGGAAAATCACCAAACAAAAATTTATTTCTAGTGCAGAAATAAGACCACCTTTTCATCTGGTGTTGAACATTTTTCTCTTTAAATACGATATTAAGATATTATTTGTAAATATAGCTATTAAAACATTTGTATTAAAATACTATTATATATTATTTCTAATCAATATTCTTGTGGCTGCTTTACCATTGAAGTAGCTGGCTTGAAAAAATAATACATTCTTCATTTACTAAGATCACAAATCTTTAACAAAGTCAGCCCGAGTTCACGCACCTATGCGTCTAGTTCGAAAAAATAATTTCATGAAGAAATTATTGATTGCTTCCAAGAAGGACCGGAGAATAGACTTGATATATAGGTGAATTCTAAATAGTTTAAAAATTCAGCTTAAAAATTTATCTCACTTGATTTTCTAGCTCCATGCAAATTTATTCATTTATTTATTTATTATTTTGTAATATTACATGCTTTTCATTGATTTGTCTTGTTTGAATCAATGTGTTATTGCTACGTAATCTTGATGTGCACGATATATATGTATATATATATATATATATATATATATATATATTAACATCTAGTTGTTTGGAGTTTACTCCTAATACTGTATATTGATGTATCTGGATTTGATGTGTGAGGCTTCTCCTGCTCTTCTGGGTATTGACATGATACCAAAGGTATCTTAGTTCTCTCCTTTTATGATAATATGACAACATTAAGACGTTCATGCCGCATCGCCTGTCGCGTAGATAAACAAGAGGCGCGTCCTCTAGGCCCTTCTTGACATAGAATCGAAAAGTATATGATCGAGAACAACCTTTCTTCTTTTATTGTCATGTGCGGCGACACTCGCTGCAAGACCTGTTCTCTCCTCTCTACATCTCCTTTGTCACAAACAACGTTACTAACCATGAATTCCGTAGCTTAAATCACAATAGTAATAATGTTTCTTGTCATTCAAAGAAACTTATCTATGTACTGACTTGTCAAATTTGTGGTATACAGTATGTAGGTGAAACTGTATCAAAATTCAATATACGAATGAATCTCAATCGAACCGCCAAAGTTGGATGTGAACACATAATCAAACACAAACAAGCGTTGAAGGGTTGCATGTTTTCATACCAAATTGTTGAAAAGTTTGATGGTTCTGGCTGTCAACTTGATGAAATTATCGACAAGGAGACGACGAAAGTTAGACTCGGGAAGATTATTGGATCAACACATTGAGAAACCTTTATTCTTATGGTCTCAATGAGAAAGCGTTCGAGAAGGTATCAGATGTGACAGATGTCGAAGCTGCTGTCAGTCGGTTTTTTCCACTCTTACCACGAAAAGGTTTTCGACCAGTCAGGTCTCTAGAAAAGCTGAACTCTAATACCGACTCAGTTGACTCTTTCTTTTCTAAAATCAACGAATGGTTCCCTCATGATAAATGTAACCTTTTCAATAATAACACACGAGTTCTTCTCAATAACCTTCCACGTAAGGTGCTTCGTTTAATTGCTTCGGAAATCTTGCATCCTGAAGAATACGCTACTGACGAAGATAAGGCACATCTTTATCTTTATATTCTGGATGTCATCGATACTAAATTTATTTCTCAAGTCATGCTTCCTTCTAAGATCACGAAGCTGAAACCTAAAAACATGTGCGTGATTCATTTTGGGAATTGATCATTTGCATCTTCCTACTATTCTCAGAAATGAAAATGTTTTAAATCTTCTTTCTGATATTCTGAAATCAGAGGAAAATTCACCAATGATTACAACTAAACTTGATACTCCAATTCGGAACAAGATTGGAGATAGTCTTCTTTCCAAAGGTCCCAACTATNATACTAAATTTATTTCTCAAGTCATGCTTCCTTCTAAGATCACGAAGCTGAAACCTAAAAACATGTGCGTGATTCATTTTGGGAATTGATCATTTGCATCTTCCTACTATTCTCAGAAATGAAAATGTTTTAAATCTTCTTTCTGATATTCTGAAATCAGAGGAAAATTCACCAATGATTACAACTAAACTTGATACTCCAATTCGGAACAAGATTGGAGATAGTCTTCTTTCCAAAGGTCCCAACTATAGAGAGGCTAAACAAATCAACTATGGCAGGTGTCTCTCTAAGATAAGAGAAAGGCCAAAGGAATTTTCACCAGACCTGGAAAAGAAATTCAGCCTTGCAGAGGGTTCTATGATTGCTTGGACGAATGAACTAATTCGATCAGTAACATCAAATATCAGTATTCTAAAAACAAAGGTCACTCCACGTACGGTAAAATCGATCCTCAAAGATACGAAGTTTGTAACTATTTGAAATATCTCCATTCTAAATATGTTTTCGTCCCCATTGACAAAGCGTCAAGCAATATTGTGATAGTCTGCAAAAAGGTCTATATTCATAAGCTTTTCAACAGACTTTGTCTTACTGGAAACGTTTCCAATGCGTATAAACTATCAAGCTCGTCTGCCGAAGACATCATAGCGGTAAATGTGGAGCTGTGCAAATCTTTAGACCTCAACGTTTCTGAAAAACAAAAATCACTCCCGTTTATGTACTGGACTCCAAAGATGCTTGTTTCATTGTGGCTTCTGTGTCTTGTCCAACTAAACCGTTAAGTGAGCTAGTTTGTATTATTTTTCAGAAAGATCTTTCAATAACTAGAAAACTTTCATCATAAAAGTTTGTTTTACAAAAATTACAACCGTTTTTGGGTAGTCCGAAATTCTTCTGCTGTCTTGAAACAACTAGAGTTGATAAACAAAAAGTTAAAAGCTAAATCTGTTTCAACTTTTTATTTTAGTACTCTCTACACGAAACTTCCACATGCTAATTTGATTGAAGTTCTTAATAGTTTGGTTGAATTTGTTTTTAATGGGGCTCAGAAGATTGCAGATGGAAACAGGAAATACCTAACTGTAGAGGGTACTTCTTTCTTTTTTACCAGGAAAAGACACAGTGGTAAAAGTTACAGCAATACCCAAGTTCAGATGATGGTTGACCACCTCATATTGCAAACTTTCTTTTGTTTTGGAAACCTTGTTTTTCAACAGGTAATCGGCATACCCATGGTCCCTGCTCCATTCTGGGCAAACCTTTACCTCTACCATTTTGAAAATAAGTTCATCACCAACATAATTCGTACTGATCGATACCGTGGATTCAAGTTTAAGAATTGCTTTTGTTTTATTGATGATGCTTGTGGTATTAATGAGGAGCTCCAAAAAAAGTCATCACGAAATTAATCCAAGTGAGCTGGTGCTGAAATGCGAACACACAGGCCAACATGCTACTTTTTTAGACTTGGACATTACAGTTAAAGATGGATTATTCGTTTGCAAGCTATTTGACAAACGTGATGCTTTTCCTTTCCACATCATCTGAATGCCGGGTCTATCTGGAAATTTGCCTTGTCATGCGTTCTATGGGTCAATACTCTCTGAAACTCTACGTATCGCTCGTGCCTCTCTTCTCTACAATAACTTTATCATCAAGACTAGAGAACTTTTCGGCAGGATGGTGATACAAGGAGGGTCCCAAAACAAATTGAGGAATGTCGTGCATAAAGTCTATGGCAAACATTTTGATGTTTTCTCTTCTTTTAAAAAAACATGTTACCAAATTACCTCAGATTTGACTACTCAGTGAATTTATTGTCTCATCATCTGACATTCATTTCTACCTTCCATTCACTTTCTGGTCGTTCACGTGTAGTAATTGTATGTTGCTTATGGCAAATTATCATTTTCTATCTTTTCTCTTTTGTTTATTTGCTGACGGCCTGCACGTAGCTGTATGCTGCTGACGGCAGATTGACATTCTTTCTGATGTTACTTCTACTTCTTTCTATTACTTACATTTCGTTGTTTCTCCTCTTTTTGACAATACTTGCTTTTTTTTGTTTATTTTCTTACCTCACTCTTGTTTGACATTCTTTTTTGTTGTTATCTTTCACCATGTTGTTTTAGATCTTTTTAGCAGAGGAAATGCTGAGTGTTGGTTACCAGTAACACATGTGAAAAGCACCCACTGCCGGTCACAAGCCCGGGACCTCTGTTACCAACATAGCTATTCCATGGTCTGTCTCTTCTTTCAAATTCTGAAACACTTCTTCTGTGCCTTTATTTATATATCGTGTCTCGAGTCGTGTAAAAATAACATAATAAACAATATAATAATAATAATAATAATAATAATAATAATTATTATTATTATTATTATTATTATTATTATTATTATTATTATATATATAAATAAATATATATATATTGTATTTTACTTATCAATACGATCTATGACAGGCAATCAAAGTTCTTAGGACATATAATGCGAGCTGATGGGATCGAAAGAAGCTTAATGCTAAGAAAAATTATAGAAAAAAAGAGCAGAGGAAGACCAAGAACAAAGTTCACTGATAATCTCAGCAAGATCACAAAACGTAAAACTTTGGATCTCATCAGAATGACCGAAAACAGAGAGAACTGGAGAGCCATGGTCATCGATGTCTGCGCGAACAGACCTGATACCTGAAGAATAATAATACTGTATTGAAAACGTAATCCAAATTACCAATAATCCTTTGTGGCCCATTAGCCTTTTCTTTTACACAAATTTTCAGTTCTCCCTCAATAATCCCTCCCTACTTCCTCCTAGCAGTAAATATCCAATGACAAGAGTCACGCCACGCCACTTACGGTCTTAAAACGAAAGTAAAATGTTGTGAATGTATACCGCAAGCTGTATGCGAGAATGAAGGGTACAAGATCTTGTTGAACTTTATAACACAAACGGACACATTATTGAAGGAGACCCGATATGATTTTAGTTGACAAGGAAAAGAACAAGTGCCAGATTATAGAATTTTTTGTTTTATAAGACATCGGGATTCTTGAAAAATTAAAAGAAAAAAATATTGAAACACCAACATCTGACAAGGGGACAGAAAGCACTTCGGAACAAAAAAGTGAACAATCCCAGTTCTAACTGGAGCGCTAGCAACAACACCTAGGCATTGGCAAAAAGACTGCAGCAGATTAGAACAGCTACTAAAATTGCAAAATTACTCTGCGAGAATCCTACGACGGGAAACCAACGTTTCTCACTGACACTCTAGTGATTTATCATTTTAAGGGGCTCGGACGTTAACCCTTTCAAGACTATTTTTCTCTTTTGTTGTGAGGTATTTTTTGGCCGGATGCCCTTCCTGGCGCCATACGAATGGCTTTTACTTTTTTTTATGAATTGAAAAATGGCCTGGTGAGTTCTCTTGAGTAACCAAAAAGTAAACCAAGATGGATAAACCTTGTTCAGTGTTTATTAACGTCACTAAGAAAACAAAAACCTTTTCACTGTCTATCTCGTCACACCAAGAGGTATATCATATTTTTATTGTTTTGATTACAGTTTTTACCTACTTTCATTCTTATTCTGATTCTTATTCTCCTTTCGGCCTTATCCAACGGGTCAGGTCGGGTCGGCCGCTCGACACAGTCTTCTCCACTTTCGCCTGTCCTTGACATTATCCTTTGTCACCCAAACTTCCTCTATATCTTTCTGAATGACATCGCTCCACTTTTGTATACTTTCCTTGTATCCATGAAGGAAATTTAAACGACTTGTGACTCATTATTTGATACCCTGAGAAAGCTACCGGATGCTAATGATGTCACTATCAGCGACGTCAGAGGTATTAGTACTGACGGAGAAGCGAATATACTTGGGGAATACAAAGGTATAAACAGCAGAGTTGCTACAACCAACACACTTGCAAAAAGTCTAGACTACGCATGTCACAGTTGAAACTTTGTCCTCCTTTAAGCGTAAAATGAAACGTTGATATAAAAATTTTCTTTGCACTGAATGATATGCATTCATGAAATCCAGCCCAAGGTTTGAATACATGTATACACTAACAACAATTTTCTTTACAGAAATACTACACAATACAAATGCACCGACCACGTCTCTTCAGACAAGTGACATTGACCTTAGCAAAACATTTGTGCTCATTGATTCAAAAAAAACCTAATTTTACAACCTTTGTAAAACGATTAATTTGAAGAACTTTTGTAGGAAAGGATACAGGCATGGAAAAAAGCAGAAACAGACACATAATTTACCACAAAAAATCAAACGCAAAAGAAATGATTTGATGAATTGGTATCCGACAAAACCCATTAGATCCAAAAGTGATTTTTTAAGTTTAACTACTTTCTCTCTTTTGAGTTAATTAATAGACAAATGGACATGATGCTTGACCGGCAAGATGATGACGAAACAAATAATGGACCATTTTGGTAAGCTTTCAACATCCTTTTAGTTCTTGCCTCCTGACAGTCTTCCAAACAAGTCACCAACTAAAACCCATGGTAGCCTGGAAACGAATTTTCAGAAATATCAAACGAAAGATGGCCAAATTAGGATTAAATTTCATTTCTTGTTTGAATCCTACAACAAATGTGAGCATATCACTTGTTTATTTCGTTTAGATCAATTAGCTGTTGTGGGTAATGCGCTACAACATCATTTGACAGACAGTTTTTTCAATATCACCCTGCACATTGAAGTTTATAAAAATTCCAAGATCCTCCTAAATCTCCTTCTATAATTCCTACCTCCCCTTTGCAAATACTTTTCAATTTTGTGCATTTCAGTTTCTTCGATGATTTAAAAACGACTAAGGAAGTAGGAAGCGTCGAATACCTCAAGAGTACAGTTTCGTCCGACATCAGGAGTAGAGAAAGCACAAAGCACCAATTGATAAATCAAGCAGTTTGAGGCCTGGCTACTTTACTTAACAACAAAATGTTAAGTATGAATAGCAGTAAATATGAGTTGAACAAAATTATGGAAAAACTCTGAAGCAATAATCAACAATCGTACAGCTGCAGAAATGTGTTTTTGTATGTGTGTGTGTGTGTGTGTGTGTGGTTGGAGAGAGAGAGAGAGAGAGAGAGAGAGAGAGAGAGAGAGAGAAAAAAGAAAGAGAGGGAGAGACGGAAAGACAGAGACAGAAAGAAATGAATTTTAAACCTTTTTTCTTTCTTATTAATAGCCTTCGTCTTCAATTACATTGCCAACCTTTCAGAGTTAAGAGTAATGTTTCTATAACTCTTTATATTAATATAGTATTAATTTTCTTTAATTTTCTTATTTTCCTCTTTAGATCCTGATACTTAGGGATCGTTCACAAATGACGTCAACCACTTTTCACCATTTTTTATGCCTTTCTCCCCCTCTTGTCAACTCTTGTCAACTTTTGGATTTCTGAACCCCCTCTCCCCTAAAGCTTACGTCAATTTTGAGCACTTTTTCTGCAAGCGAAGATCAAATATTGACACTTTTTTCTTAATTTATCGGTTTCTAACTATAAGGGGGTTAGGAGTTTGAACCAGAGGTGATAAAAGTACCTTAGACTGAAATGTGAAACGTAGCAGACAAAACGATTGCGTGAAATAACCTTTGAACTGAACTTCTCTGTTTTATACACTTTGAAAAAACTTTCAATGAAGTCAAAAATATTCCCATCAAATTCTACTCGTGAGGTAAAATCGTCATCATCTTTACTCTGTTCATCCTCTGCTTCACTCACATCATTTTCACTCCCATTTATATTCCTGAACATATGTTCATCACTACCTCAGGTAGGCTTGTTGTCGAATGGACAAAGCAGCCAACAACTGAAAGGAGAGTACTGATATAGTAAAAAGGTTGTTTATAAACTCTCGAGGGAGTTAAAAGAACGTTTAAGGTTTTAGAATTATTGTCAACTTTTATCCTTCTTTCAGAACTTTGCAAGTTCTGTGCTCGCTCCTTGCCTTGATGAACCAAGGCTTCCTAATCGTTTCTGTCACTGGCAGGGTACTACGATCTCCTAGCGTCGACTGCAAAAGTATTCAAAATGATCTTTCTTTATTTGCAAGATGATTTTGTATATGGTCCAAGTCTCCCGATTTTGGAGTTCAACTCCCGACTCCCCGATTCTCATTGAAATCTCCTGATTCTCATTGAAAGCTCCAGATTCCTTAAGAAATTAGTCAATTTGTCTTATTTTGTCATTTCTTCGCGTTGTTTCCATTACTCCATCTTGGTTTTGAAATCAGCCGAGATTACGCTCTTATATTCTATGTTATCTAGACGCGGAATAACATGTCAGATACGTCTATCATTTTCTAGTTTTTGTTGTAAGATCAAAATATCAAACAAAATTATGAATTATATGATCAATTGATATTATTATTGATTCACTAATATCATTCTCTGTAAAGGTTGATTGTAAGGCGAAAAACGNTCTCTCTCTCTATATATATATATATATATATATATATATGAGAGAGAGAGAGAGACACACACACACACACACACAACACACACAACATGAAGATGTTTTCAATACATCATTTTGTCTTATTCGAAGCTTGTAAGTTCGTTTCTTTATTCGAATCCGTTTTTCGAATCCGATTTCTTTTTTTTTTCACTCTTGACTTCCAGTTCGTAACTTGACACTTTGGCATTTTTCTTATACTCACCTAAAGAGGTTTCCTTCTTACTGAAATCATGAATTAAACATTTTTTCGTCCAACCTTTTTCCCTTACAAATTTTTGCAATTTAATAAGTTCTGCTAATTAAATATTATCTACCTGCTTCAACTAACTACATTCCTTGGAGTACCACCAAATATCGAGATAAACACGAACTTGCATTTGGAGTGGCTGACTTTTACGTCGACTTCGGATTTTCTAAATGATCAGTACTGCAGTAGGATAACTTTTGAATTTCTTTATTTTAATGTTTTAAATTATCTGAAAATAAAACAAACTCAGTTTCACTGCAGCAAAGCTACCTAAAACATATATTGTACAAAGATGCCATATCTGCATGATTAAACCTTAAAAAGTAAAATGTTTGAAAAGGTACAACTTGATATCAGAGCCCGGTGGGTACACTTTGGTTAAAGTGGTGCTCATCCTTATTTCTAAATTCACTAAGAAAGGGGAATTATTTTGTGTCTATCCTAGGATCTAGTTCGGCTGATATTTCAGAATTTTTATTCCACTATTTATTATTGCCTTCTTTTTTTTTTTTAAAAGAATTTGTATCCTTATTCTGGTTGGGTTCTATTTTAACTACTTATTCACAGCAGGAAATGACTTAGGTGGGTTCACTCCTATATCAAAAGAGGTACTTATCCCAACTCAGAATATTTGATAAAAGAACCCTTTCACTGACATTCTGTTGACTTTCTTTACATTTTAATGCTAATTCTTTTCAAGTGCAAGTCTCTTTGATCATCTTTTCTATAAAGGACCTTTTTCTCATAAACCTCTCATTATGACTACTGTTTTATCTTGAAATTAGGTTCAGTGGTTCTGTGTGAGGCTCTCTAATTCTGAAGATAAAGGAACTCTGAAACGTACACGTCTGCCTTACGTGAAGAAGGCTAGTGAGCACTTAAGATGAACCCTCTACTCTCTACCAGCGAAAGACACCAAAAGAAGTTCGAGAACCTGAAGCGAAAGTTGTCACAAGTCTAATAGGATTGTTAACCTGCCTAGTCAAACATTGTCATCAACAGAGAAATCCGTTCTTGTGAAAAGTTTGAACTTTTCAGTAACTTCCAAAATTATCCCTGGAAAGGAGATTGCCTCGATAGTGAAAACAGCAGTAAAAGACCTTCCGAAAAGTGAAACAGATACAATCCGAACAAAAACAAGTCTTACACTTCAATCCTCCAAAGTACCCAGTGACAACATCACAAAAAGGGAACGATATGCCATCAAGACCCTAAAGAACAATGATTTGATCTCCATCCTGCCAGTCGACAAAGGGCGTGTGACTGTCATCCTTAACAAAGCTGACTACATCCAAAAGTGCCAAGAACATTAATGTATATTATCTTGTGGATTTTTGTTGTGTTTGGACTTGAATGAACAGTGTTTTTGGATTGCCTGAGCAAGCACTGTTTTGCTCTTTGAACTGTTTGAAAACTCTTTTGTTGAACTGAACTTAAACTTAGTATTATGTTTTATTTTATAGACTAGAAAACAATATCATATTTGATTGGGGCCTTTATACAGATTCTCAAATTAACGTTGAAACAACATATTACACACATCTCAACAATGGACCTTATACCATAGTTAAGTACAATCCAATGAACTTAATCAAGACCATAGTCAGCAAAGTACTAATTGCTTTACAAAGAAACGTTCTCCTTGATAATTGCCTCAAGCACGTATTGAAACCCAAAGACTCGCCTTTACCACAGTTCTGTGGATTGCCAATGCACATAAAGCTAATGTTCCAATACGTACAACTGTCGCTTACTCTAGTGAAACGAGAATGGTAACGTAAACCATCAAGGAATTTGGAAAATAATATCCTCTTCCAGACTTGATTGATTTTATCTTTTATTTATACATAGATCTAGATGTAAAAGATATAATAAGTTGGAAAGAATAAAAAAACTACACTATCCATTTCGACAAGCCTGTTTCGTGATTTTACTCACTCGTCAGGAAGGTCTAGATGTATAAACACACGAATAAATAAAAATATAACCCTGGAAGAAAGCGTACGAAAATACTAAAGAATTTCACAACCATTCTTTTTTACAAGAACCAACAGTACTACTTACTGTCCAAGTTCAAATGTCTGAAAATCGGGAGACTTAACAAAATATAACTGGGGGTTTGCTCTGCAGATTTCACTCTGAAATAAGACGTTTTTCGGCTTAAAATCCACCTTTACAGAGAATGATATTAGTGATTATATAAACAATAATAATATTAATTGATAATATAATTCATAATTTTGTTTGATATTTTGATCTTCGCGGCACATATAGTCCAAATCCAAGTTTTTTTACTAAGGCATAATCTACATTACAACAAAAACTAGAAAATGAAAGACGTATCTGACATGTTATTCCGCGTCTAGATAATATAGATATAAGAACGTAATCTCGGCTGATTTCAAAACCAAGATGGAGTAATGGAAACAACGCGAAGAAATGAAATAATAGGACAAATTGACCAATTTCTTAAGGAATCTGGAGATTTCTTTGAGAATCTTGAGATTTTAATGAGAATCGGGAGATCGGGAGTTGAACTCCAAAATCGGGAGACTTGAACCATATGATACTACACAAGGAGATATAGAGAATTGTGACGGAACATAATAACCAAGGTCTGGCTAGTTAACCCTAGATAATAAAAGTGATATGACAAGAGATGATGACAACAAATTTTAGAATTTAAAGCCAGTCTCGTAAAATATGATGATAATTCAATCTATTTTAAATAAGAGCTACGAATTTGACGTTCTATATTGTTTTCTTATGAAATGAGAAGGTCAACAAAATTGATGAGTCGAAAAGAAATCATCATCAATATGCTTGCGGCCCAAATTCTTTTCTTCAAAAGTGCTAACCGAAGTGTTTGGCATCAACTCAAAAACAAATCACGTTTAATGCTTTGTCTGCAATGGTTTAGAATTTGCAGCGTCATTGTAAATGTGATACCGGATCAGAAAGATTGAGTCTGGTTCATACTAAAAGAAAAAAGACCATGTGTAAAATCTGAAGCTAATTTGAATGAAATTACTCACAACATCATTTTTGCGAGAAAATATTCTTTCTCTTGTCAATATTGGACTTCTAATCAATTATGAGTTGTTAATGCTGTTATCAGAAACTTTTGTCTTTGTAGTTTTATTTATAGTGATTGCAATAACCCCTTCCATTCAAGTGCATTCCAGTTGGAAGACAGATTCTTTGTGAAGTACGCTTTTGATGGAATACCACTACTCAATATAGAATTGATCATTTTTATTAGTATCAAGAAATTAATGCCTCAATTATAAGTATCTCTGTGGGTAAATAATGAATCACATGCTGGCTTAAATATTTTTTTATTGGGTTTGAATTGTGATTAAGTGCTCTAAATGTATGGTAAGAGCTTAAAGACCGATTTTTCAAAGAATTTCACCCCAGTCCTGGCATCACTATATTATTAAGCTAGGAAAAAGCA
This sequence comes from Morbakka virulenta, assembly GCA_003991215.1. NCBI lineage: Eukaryota > Metazoa > Cnidaria > Cubozoa > Carybdeida > Carukiidae > Morbakka > Morbakka virulenta. The sequence continues at coordinate 155,162 of RDPX01000451.1, read as the reverse complement.
AAAAAAGCAAATTAAAACATTTCACTATATGTTTACTAAATGTTTTTGTTGCCACTTGTCATATCAACATTAATAGTAATAATTTGAAAAGGCTCTAAGCGGTATTGAAACAACAATAAAAAAGAAAATGCTTAATAATTATTTAAGTAAAACTTGTGGCTTGCAGTGGTAAAGAGTGGAAAGTCTACCAAACCACTTTTCTTCTGGACGCTCACAGGCAGCAAAATTATTTGTAATATGTTATTTGTAAATAGATACTTTGACATACTTTGCAAAATGAGAATCATTTTAATAAAACTGCAGTAAAAGCTCGCAGGTAATATTACCATTTCGTATTTCGGAGCTGTGAGAGTTCGTTCTTTGGTGCAGCGCGCCGGTATTACAGCCTAGATAAATCAATTGGTGTTTAATACATTTAACAGCATAAACTAACTTTGATGCAGAGCAAATTCCTGCTTGTCTAGAAGATAATCAACCAGTGGTATCATTGTATATCCTACCAGTATACGCAATTTTCACTTTTTCAAAAGCGCAAATTTTTCTTAAAATTATAATTAGAACCATTACTACCATTTGTGTAATTTGAAATTTTAATCTCTGCAAGGAAGACATCGCAATTAATAGAGAGGCTATTAGGAATTAGAGGAAAACCCTTCACGGCAGTCAAAAAAATAATGTGAAGGAAGTGAATGGGTGATCAAACCTTCGGAATTGAGTAGAGATAATGTCGGACCGAGTCATTAGCTTAAAATTGGATGTTAGCAGGGTTCGAATAAATATTGTTAGTGCCTATGAACCACAGTGCAGGAGCGAAGTAGAAGAAAAAGAGAAATTCTGGAGGGAGTTGGATATCGTAGTAATGAAGATATCATATGAAGAGAAAATTATCATTGGTGCTGACCTGAACAGCCATGGCGGAGAAAGAAATGTAGGAGATAAACAAGTGGCTGGGATATGCGAATATGGAAATAGGAGTGAGGATAAACAAAAAATCATTGACTTTGCTAAGAGTATTCCTTTAGCAGTCGTAAACACATACTCTACTTTAGAAAGAGATTGGAGCAAAGAGTAACATACAGAGTGGTGGAGTAGGACTATATCTTATATATAAGGAGAAATTTGAAACAAGTAGTTGATTGAAAAGTTATTGGAGGTGAATATGTTACTCCTCGACAAAACGTTGTAATTTGAAAGCTCAGTATCAAAGTAAAGAATCATAAGAAGGTGAACAGGACACTGAAAAATTAAATAGTGGAGATTAAAGAACGGATACCAGAGATATCCTAAATTGGGAACTGCAGGAAATTATAAACTTCGAAGGCAATATCTTGGAGCACCAGCAGGAGATAACAGACAAAATAAGAGAGTCACCACAAACAGTTCTCGGTATGACATCAGAACATCCTCAGAGAAGCAAAGAGACCTGGTGACGGAGTGAACCCCTTCAAGCCATTGCAAAACGAAAGAAACAGGCGAAGAGGAGATTTGATCAAACTGGAGATGAACAAGACAACCAGAAATACATTACCACTAGAAGGGAGGTAAAACGGAGAGCAGTTGAAGCAAGAGATCAGGCTTACGATAGGCTGTGTCACCAACCAAACTCAAAAGCAAGAAAGAACTATTCATTATTACCAAACGAAAGAACCGTTCAGGAAAAGATATCTAGCATGTGAAGGTGGTACCAGATGAAAACGGATAATTGTTAACAATTGAGGAGGATGCTTTGAAGGGTTGGAAGGAGTATTTTTAAGGATTGTTAATTTCAGAAAACCCAAAAGAACGCGAAGGATGCGCGAGAGTGTGGGAACTATAGGGGAATCAAACTGATGTGCCACACTTTGAAGTGGTGGGAGAGAGTGACGGACAAAAGACTAAAGTCAGTAATCGAAATCAACAAATCGGTTTTATACCAGGACGCAGTGCCACAGATGCACTGTTTGCGTTACGAATCCTCCACGAAAAACATCAAGATCAGCAACAACAACTGGACAACGTATTTATCGGTCAAGATAAAGCATATGACCGAGTACATAGAGAGGAGATATGGTGTTGTATGAGGCTGTCAGGAATCACGGAGAACTACATCAGACTGGTACAAGATATGTACAAGGACAGTATGGCCAGTGTTCAAAGTCCTACAGAAAAAACGGTTTAATTTTAAGTGAAGGTAATCCTGCACCAGTGCTCGGCTTGTCTCCCTTTCCTATTTGCAGTGGTAATTGATAGACAAACCGATGATATAAGAAGAGATGCTCCTCACAGTATGATGTTTGCAGAAGAAATTGTACTGTGCAGTGAGAAAAGAAAAGAAGTTGAATTACAGCTGGAGAGGAAGTATTATGCCTTGGAGAGGCCAGGAAGGAAGAAATAAGTTTGACAAAGACAGAGTACCTGGCTTTGAACGAGATCCAGAAGGATAGAATACAGCTGAGAGAGATGGAACCTCCTAAAGTGAGCGTATTTAAGTACCTGAGGTCAACTCTGCAAGCAAATGGAAACAATGATAGTGAAGTAAAGAATAGAGTGCTGGCCGGTTGGAATAGTTGGAGGAAGGTAACTGGGGTACTTTGTAATAGGAAAATATCACCATGGATGAAGGAAAATGTTTACAAGACGGCAGTGCACCTAGCTCTATTATATGGTCTGGAAACTGTTGCTACCACCCAGAAACAAAAAGCGGAGCTAGAAGTGGCTAAAATGCGTATGATGAGGTGGTCACTAGATGTGACGCGACTAGGCAGGATTCCTAACAACCACATTCGAGAAATAGCCTATATCCGGAGACTTGGAGACAAGATAGGCGAGTCAAGACTTCGCTGGTACGGGCACATAGCAAAGCGTGATGCCGATTATGTAGGAAGAAGGGTAGTGAGTTATGAAGTCCCCAATAGGAGGCGAAGAAGGACGGTGGAAAAAAGGTGGAAGGACGTGATTGACAGGGATATGAATGCTGTTAGTGCGAGGGATGCTGATGTGACAAATAGAGCAGGCTGGAGGCGGCTGTCATTATTATTTTTTATTTATTAGTATTTTATGGAGACTTTTATAATTAAAATGTCTGGAAAAAAGGAGGCTAAAAAATAATTAACAAAACCCAATGAAGTAAAATGACCACATTTTAAATATTCGGAGCAAATGTTTCCCAATCAATTGTTGCCATCACTAGTCAGACTAATTCTTCTAATATGAAAACAAAACCGTTTTACTGCATGTCTAAAAATATGCAATCCAGTGTATAAACCTCATTTTATGAATCTTCACAGATGCCTCTTACACCAGGGATTGACATATTTCATGTCGCCACTGAACTGAGAATTTACGGTTCCAATAGTAAAGACACATCATGGTTTCCACCATGCAATATTAAGTATTAGTCCAATTTTCTGCTACATCCATAACTCCATAAACAACATATTATCAGATTTTAACTTACAGGTTGTACTATAATGGATTGGTACCAGATGTCAAATCGTTTTCTTCATGAATAACCTTTAACAGTGGACTGTTTTACTCGTCAAAGCTGATGATGTCATGCCCAGAAAGATACGTTGGCACTTTTACCATTCGATCGACGTGCATATTTACTTAATATGTTCCAAAATGTCTGACCTTCAAATGAACTTAAGCACCATCCATGAAGTAAAATGCTACCTTCAGTCGCAAAAAAGGCATGTATATTGTCACCAGAGCTAAACAAAAAGGGATCCTTAGAGAAGACAATCGGCAAGCCTTGTCGTGTCTTTTAATGCCTAATTCCTGCACTACACATCCGTTTTGATCACCCTACATAGTACTAATTAAATTACGTCTTTACTCGTTTCTCCTATGCTCTAGATCTAGACATTGCAGTGACCAATTTGCCCAGCAATGGTAACACCTGCATGTCACTAGAGAACCTGCCAAATGCCTTTCATCCTATAATCACCAGCGATTCTTCCACTGCTGATAGAGTTACATTTGTTGCGAACATAGTACACCAAATTTGACAATTTTTCCTATCAGTCAGAGCAACAGTCACTTCCATCACCAATGCGATTCTCATACAAGAAAAGAGCCATGTATCGATCCGCAAAGCTCTAACCCAGATTTGTGGTTGATTGTGATTTCCTGTTGGACCTTTTGCTCTTGTTTGTTGTAATCCTAAACCAGCTTTTGTTACACTTGATACCGATAAGATCCTGATCATGCACAGCATCACTCTTGATTTAGCTTGCATCAAGAATAAGAATAAAAACCTGATGCCAAAGAAAACAGTGCAGAAGCTTGAAGATGAATTACCTGGACTCAATCCACTCCTGACAGACTTTGCTTCAGCTGTTGTGGTCTCCCATATAAACTCTAGTCGTCAACCCAATTTATCTGTACGCGAACTATGACGGCAAAGAGATCACTTTATCAACAAGCAACTTCTTTAATGTGACCGTTGTGTGAGTCAAAACCAAAATAAAAAACGTCTAAATGCAAAACTGTACCAGAACCCCCTTACCACCAACATTGACACCAAGATCTTTAATGAATCAGACCTTTTCTATCCTTTAAATGAAAAGACAAAACTAGAAAACTTATTGGTACAAAGCAATGAAGTTCAAAATACATAGGAGTGTGATCAATTTATGATACATTTCGAGATTATATGGGATTCCCTACTACACTTTGCAGTCGAGGTAAACGTTTCCTCTCAATTTGCAAGTGCATTACCGTAATATCTAGATTCCCTAATTTGTTTATTTCTTGCTTTTATTGAACTAGGCTTGGACTGAACCAACTGACTACCAAGCATTGTTGATTTTTTTTTTAAATGCCAATATAATTTTCTATTTATTCTTTGTAATTTTCCTTTTCTCACTTTTTGATTAAAAGCTACATTACTCTGGTTCTCTCTCTCTCTCTCGCCATGCAAGTATTATCACCATCTCTCGTCGTCATCGCTCACGTCCTATAATTTCACGACCACATCAGGCACCCAACTAGGTCTTTTCATAATGGCACCCCTGGTAAACAGTGGGAGCAGTTTTGCCTTTCACAGATGTCTATTTGTCAAAGACGCAAACGGAGGGAGCGTATCAAGTACGGATAAACAGATAACACGCAGTACAGCATGGAAAACAAGTCAAAGGAAATTTTTCCAGCCCTCCCCTCACCACTCACATTCCACTGCAGAGTTAACAAAAAATTACTATCCAATCCCCCTAAACTACGGGTTAGAGGCAAGGACCCAAAACGTTCTTTTTCTTTCAGAACTGGATGTTTTTCATTTTTATGGATGCTTTCATGTTTTTGTGAATTGTGGTGGACTGATGATATTGTCCATTTCTTCATTAGAAGTCTTTTTTCATTACAAATATGCTAAACCCTTATTTAGTGGTATAGCTAACAAGCTGTTTGCTGTCTAATACTTCTTGGTCATCTGAATGTTATATAATAATTTCAATTTTTGCAGTTCTTGAAATAAGTTAGAGTTTTTACATTAATATCTGTTACAATCCTATCTGAAGTGTTTATCTCTTTACTATTTCGTAAGAGGTTATCAAGTTCTGCTAGTGTATCTTTGGGTTAAAGGGTACCGAATATTCCATTTTTGGGAACTAAATTAAGGTTTTTAAGGGGATATTATAAAGTACATTTTTCAAGTAAAGAATTATTTAAAATAGATTCTTCATTGCTCTGAGTCTACTATCTTGGGTGGAATTCATTCTGTTTGAGCAGCATCTCCTAATTTGTTTCTTTTACAATTTAGTGTAGATGGACTTTTTTCCTGCTTTGCTGTAATCAATTTCTACTTCTTCAAAACATTTTGAGGAGAAGTAATATTGATTAAAATAAAAGTAAATATTTTGTTAATTTTACGTCATGTTACGATCCGTGACCGTAAAAATCGTAAAAGAAATCCTTGGTTATACTAAATTTAAAACTTTAGTTAAACGTTTAATTTAATTAAGTTTAAATTAACTTTAATTAATTTAGTTTAATTTTTATATGTGTGGTATTTTTTTCCTTCCACAAAGAAGACTACAAATTGAAGTGTATTTCTGAAACTCTACTCTCATGAAAAGGAGGTATTTACTAAATTAAAGAATACTGAAGTCTCACTCTCTGCCCCAGTTCATATGGATATACAGAGGTTATAAAGTCGATGTGGCTTACAGAGTGATAATCAACTTTGCTTCAGACGAAATCGGTGGATAGGAATTTCTTGCCCTCTGTGGTTGTTGGGGTTCTTCTTCAAAGAGCGTGTTAAATAGATGATTTTGCATTAATGAATGATGAGATTGTTATTGATTGTAGCTGGTCACAATAAGGGATGGGGACCCAATGGAGGCTCAGGGGCGGTAAGTCCCTTTCAGTTTCCTAAAACGTTTACACACATATTTTGTAAATCTACTTTGACTTTCAGCTGCTCCTGCTAGCGGTCGCCACAGCGAATCAGCCTCTTCTAGTTTCAACGGTCCACTTGGTCAACACTGTTTGTTCCATACTTGTTTCATAATTCTATTATCTTTAACTTTGATACGATTTGTCTTCAACGATCTTATTTCAATGTTAACGATTCCCTGATGCTCTAAGAATTTCTAAGTTTATAAGAAACATATTTATATGATTTTTCCTACGCAAAACGTCTATCAACAAACGTGACATATCGTATTCAAGTTAAATATTAAGATAGTTTAGCTTCTTGAAAAGAAATACCTGTGTGTACAGTGCTGCGTCTGCTTGTCAGCATTACAGTTTGCATGGGTTTTAATTTTAAATATCTTCTGGGACCTGCCAAGAATTTCAGCGCAATCTTTACAAAATTCAAAACATTCGTTGTCGTCTTCATACGTTTATTTATACTTACATTTCATTTTTTATAAAACAGCTGGTTACATTTTATAGTAACCAGCAAACCAAATCGGAATTTTGAATTTCAGTATTTCCACCTTACAGCTGCTATGTATTTCAGTAATTTTAATCCAATTACTTACGCAAATTATTTCAAGTCACTCAGACACTGAAGACATAAGCACTTACTACCACTCAAAACCAGTAAAAACCAATGACTGCATATGAACAAGTATCTTAAAGAAGTTTGAATGAAGTACTCATTAAACAGTTGAAGGAATAACAAAGGTCAAGCAGGATATGTATTTTTATTTTGTTGCACCTGATCAGTTGCAGAAAAATGAATACTTACAGCTGGATTTCCTGTGAGTTTTTAACCTACTATTAACTTAACAGACTCAATAATTTATAAAACTCCACCGACAATGGATATTTGATCCAAGATTGACCCTTCTTTATACAGGTGGTTGCCACATTTCAAAATAACTTATCGTTTCATTGTGTTCTGTGTGCTCTTGGGTTTAGAAATCGACCTTGACCAGTGTACTTGACTTCATGACATTCATTTTTGTGTATAAAGGTAAGCTGAGGTAAGCAGCCTTCTTAGTTTTGGTTGCACTACGCTGTTTGTCCTCTTGCACTTTCGAAATGTTTACATTATATTTCACATAACTCATTTTATTTTTTTAACATGAAATACAGTATCTATTTATTAAATATTTTTTATTTTCTCTTTAATATGTAGTGTAATGCCTAAGTTCTCTGTCTCTGTGTAAGTCACTCTGCAGGTCTATTAGTTGATTGTTCTCATCAGTTAACCAAGTCGACAAGTTACTGATGGTTTTCAAAATTACTGGCAGAATAAACCCTTCTTGTAGGTTCTTGGATAACTTTTCCACCACCTTTGGGAAAACACAAGTACAAGACAGGATTCACACTACCACTGAGGTATGAATCCCCAATGATATTTCTATGAACGAGAAGTATATTTATACCTAAGGTGTTAACGATATTCTAACCCTCAATAGCACCTGTATATATTTATGGCTGACTTCCAAGATTGAGGTAATGATGTTTACCGGTGTAAATATGAACTCATTTCCCTTTGTGATTGTCAGAATACATTTTAGAGTGTTTCACTTTGCTGATATTTTAATTAAATTTTTGACGAAACCAAGAATTTCTAGTTGACTTCGTGGGGCTATCTTTTGACTAAACTGACATTCAATTGTTATATTAGCTGTTCCATATTTTAAAGCATCAGGTTGAAAGTCAACATCAAACACATTTAGTGGATGCAAGGTTTTATTATCAGATGCAGTTATAGAACCGTTTGAGACCATTTTATCCACATTGTAATATTTTTCTCGAAATTATGAAACTTCATTCAACATATGTCTATACTGCATTTTATTGAAATTGAAATAAAAACACTGGCTTAGGTTTAAAAACTTTTTTTAAAAGTTCGAAGGTATTTCAACTATTTTTTGGTGCGCTGAATCCAAAAGTACCAACTACTTTTTTTGGCCGGGTCAAGTTTTTGAGATATGCTCAGTGCTCATTTTGACCCTCAAATAGTACTCAATTCAAGAAAAAAAAGGCTATAGCTGGCTTAATCTTTGTCTTTCTATAGAAAACGAAATTGGAGCAATCTCAATCTGAAACCGAATCTTTATCTCTCTTTAACTTTAGGAAATTGAAACTAAAACTTTTCCTGTTTACACTTGGATGGTCATTTATTATATATAAATATATGCCTACAAAGACAGAGAAAATATATGTCAAGGACATTTTTGTCAAGCCAGGAAGTTATGGAATTCTTCATCAACTCTAGTGTTGTCTCCTGTGATCCCTATCACAGGGCATCCAAGAAAGTGTTGAGGATTTTTTACATCGCCACAAACACAGTATGGGTCATTGCTAAGACCAATCTTATGCATAAAGAAGGCGCGACCGCCAATGTCCGTGCAGAGGCGATTGAGTTGGACCCAGTTTATTCGTTTAAGGTCATGACCTGGAGGCTTTGACGTTGGGGTGGGTAGGAATTGACGTAGCTGGTGCGTCACGTTATTCCATCTGTCGATCCAGAATACCTGGGTCCAGTTTTGCAGTGTTATGTTCTTATCCATTGCCTCGAGGAGAGCAAAGCATGGGTACGTTGTACCAAAGGGTTTCTTGATTGTAATTGCACAGTCGCAGGTGGGTTATGCAGAAAGTTATGCAAGATATGTGATTCGTTTATCGCACGTTTGTATTAAGCGAATCAGCTTTTACTTCTCTTGATGTTGATTTGATGCACCTAATGATGAGGCATTAATTAAGAGATGAATTTAGTTTATTGGAGAGGCTAGAGTCGTACCAAACAGGGCAGCAATTTTCAGCTACTGAGTAGCAAAGTGCAATGGCGGTTGTTCTCAGCTTTATGAAGTCAGTTTTCCAGTGGTTGTTAGCGAGTATCCTCATTAAGCTGACACGTTTGATCGTTTTGGCAGCTGTATTTGTTAGATGTTGCTTGCAGGGCAGTGTTCTATCTAGAACTACGCCAGGGTATTTTGGCGTTGGGTCAAACTTAATCAGTTGGCCCTCTGTTCGTTCTTGAAGCTTGTAGTTCGCATGACGGTTGGCAAGATGGAAAACACTTGAGACAGTTTTAGTGGCGTTAATTTCAGACTCCAATTAAAACAATATTCGCTGAGTTGATCTAAGTCGTGGAGGAGAGTGTTTTCAATAGATGGTAAGTCATTATCACTGTTAAGAAGGGAGATCTCATCGGCATAAATATACTTTATGCTTTGGGTAGTTGATAGATCAAAAGTATATAAACTAAACAGGGCTGGTGCTAAAACAGGTCCTTGCTGGACTCTATTTAAAAGGGTAGGACATCTCGATTTCTTGGTTTCGATAAAGCGGCGTTGAGAGATCATTGACATCGTTCCAACTATCTCTTTACTTGAGATAGTCCATTGAAACTTTAATGTCAGTCCACGATGCCAAACGGTCATTTGTTGTTTTGGAAAGATAAACCCCAATCAATGTGACTTGAAGTCGCAAAGAATAGATGCAGTGTTTCTATTTAGTACTTTAGATCAAGAAAGAATTGATCACAAATGTACAAATCATCCTGACAGGGTCTGTTTTATCTGTGGTAATGTGATTTATCCTGGTCGCCTTGCAGAAATAACTGATTTTGTGAAAAATGCATATCATTGGAATTAAGGTCGGAGACCAGGACAAGCCATTTGCACCCCATTTGTTGATAACTTGCGTGATTGGAGGAATATCAAAAGGAAAAGTATGCCATTCACTATTTCTGTGGTGTGGAAAGAGGGTAATGATCATGTGACAGACTGGTATTTTTGCATGACTTATCTACAAGGGATCAATCTCAAAAAAAAGCATTGTATTCAGTATCCTGATGTCCCATGTGCCATAAGACCAGTCCCTCATGGCCCAGACCTACTTGTTTTTGAGCCAGATGTTGCAGTGGAATCAATCTCTGAATCGGAATCTGATACGACATATGACAGAACAGAGGGAAAAGAATACACGCAGGAAGAAAATGACCGGCCATTGCCTCTAGCACAAGGAGATCTCAATGACTTGATATGAGACCTAAACATCCCAAAGGATTCGTGACAGCTTTTGGGTTCTCGTCTTCATGAGAAAAATTTGCTGGCACCTGCAACATTCTAGTGGTATCGAGAACGTAAAGGCATTTAGACAATTTTTCTCAACCAAAAGATACTCGTCACTGGTTTACTGCAACAACATATCCGATTTTACTAAATCAATGGGGATGGACTATGTTGCTACGGAAACACATCCAGAGAAACACTGAGCAATTCAAAATACCGAATACAAAAACTGTCGCCAGCTCTGTCTGTTTCAAGAAAGAGTAAATATCTTGTATTGAAAAAAGACAATGCCTACTTTGTTTGGGGAAAATATTATTAGAAATACAAGACGAGGAACATAAGGATTTCAAATACCTCAACGACCACAGGGCAGCTAGGTCAAATAGGGGCAGTTACTCGACTAGCCACTCTCACCAGTGCAACAATATAAACAAATGAAGATTTACTAAATTCATTGTTTGATAGGGAATTTGGTGCTGGATGTAACTACAATCAATTACATACCACAACAATCATACCTGTATCAGCAATAGATGAGGACAAGGAGAACCGTACAATGATTCAGTTTCCTGTAGGAATTAGAAAGGTAACAATGACTATAGAAAACTTAGGACCAGGTGTTAAGACCTTAAAAGCGTTTGAAACCAAGAGCAAATTGAAATTTGAACTTAACAAAATTTCCCTTACATCTTCTTTGGGTACAAAAGGAGTGGTTGCACCTCAGGGATAAAGTGGTTTGCAGGGACCAAAGAGAAAACAAGGAAGGTAGGGATGATAAGAGCGATATAGGAACTAAAAGTGACTGGGAATGTGATTATTCAGCCAGATGGTGTCTTTAGCACTTTTGAAGTTAATATTGAAAGATGTAGTTCAATTCAATACGTAATGTGAGTTTAAATATAGCATTGGAAATTGAAGGCTTTTTCATGCTTCATCTCTTAACATTGATGATAACAAAAGTGCCCAAACAGCGATATTGATGCTACAGGAATTTAAGTTTGGAACACCTCCTAGACTAAAAGACAAAAGCAAGAGGAATATTATTGATAATTCAAAGTTAACAGTGAGATTTCTTGGAGAGGATCATAAAGTAATGTTTGTCACGTCAGCCAAAGTGCTTAATTGGCCTCTGTATACACTGTACGGCCAAGAATAAAATCCCATGCATATAAAAATGCCAGAGAAGGTTGATAAGTATCCAGGACCCCACATTAGATTCAACATCCAATTATAGGATATAAAAAATTGCACGGTTGAGCTTTTGGCTTGTAAATAAAACAAACACTTTTTGCTAAAAATATCAGAGAACAGTAAATTTATTAGACGATGTAGATAGTGGTGTAACAATAACACCAGTTATACAAAACAAGCCCTTTCACAATCATCAATTCCACACCAAACCAGGTAGCACACCAGCTCGTGCAAAATGGGAAAAGCAGTGACTGGAGGCACCCTACGGGCAGACACAACGCTAGTACTACCAGAAAGTAGAAACCTGTCTTACACAACCCGACCCGTGAGCGCAGATGAACTGGAAGTTGCCTTAAAACAACTAAAAAGTTGTTTTAAGGAAACTTCCCCGGCCCTGACGACATCCTGACGGAAATGCTGTTGCATCTTGGAGTTGGAGCTAACTCTGGCTCCTGAAGTCGTACAACAACTGTCTGAGTACGGCCAAAATCCTAAATCTCTGGAGAAGAACTAAACTGGCCGCAATACTGAAACCTGACAAGGACCCAAAAAGCTACAGAACCATTACCTTGCTCTGCATCACCTACACTCTATTTGAAGGGATCCTGGTATATCGATTCAGTCCCCTGATTGAGGAGAACCTCATCAGTAACCAGGCAAGATTCCGGCTTGGGAGATCATGCGCCGACTAACTGCTCAGGCTCACGCAGTATATTGAAGATGGACATGAAGAAAAGGGAATTACAGGAGCAGTGTTCGTCGACCTTACTGCAGCTTACAACACTACCCAACACAGAGCCATGATCCGCAAGATCTTCGAGATTACACAGGACACCAAACTATGCCTAGTAATCAGAAGCTTGCTGTAGAACCGGCGATTTTACGTGACACTGAACAAACAAAAAAGCAAATGGTATCCTTCAGAAAAACGGTTACCTTCAAGGCAGCGCCTTGTCGCCTTCCTTGTTCAACATCTTCACCAATGACCACCCCAAAACTGCCCACTACCAGAGGTTTATCTACGCAGATGACCTGTGTTTAACAATTTAGCAGCGCGATTTCCGATCAACTGAAAAAATCCTCGAATTTGCTCTCGAACAGATGTCAACCTTCTACAGGGAAACTCATCTCACGCCAAACCCCGAGAAGACACAAATCTGTTCCTTTCACCTCAAGAACCACTTGTCGCATCACAAAATCAACATCAAATGGGATGGACAGAACCTCCAGGATGAGAAACATTTCAGTGCACCCTGGAGTGACACTAGATCAGTCACTCACCTTCAAGGAGCACGTTATCAAGTTAAAAAAAAATTTTAGACAAGGAATAACTTGATACTACAGCTAACGAGCTCTAAGTGGGGTGCAGACCCCCACAATAATGAGTGTATTTGTCCTTGCACTCTGCTTTTCAGCTGAAGAACATGCGTGCTCTATTTGAACGCGGTCCGCTCATGCAAAGAAACTTAATCCAGCACTAAAGGCAGCGTGCTGTGTTGCTGCAGTATGTGTAAAGTCCACTTCCATCAACAGCATCTATGCTCTAGCTAGAATTGCACCACCAGATATACGCCGCAGTGTAGAGAGCATGGACCAGCGCCGGAGACAGAAGACTAATATCAGGCGCTCAACTGTTTCAAAACAAACAGCCTAGAAAGCGCCTTTCATCTCGCAATAGTTTTCTAGATTCTGAAACCCCTCTCTATGTGTCCAATTTAGTGAAACGAGACAACATGTGGCGTGAGTGGTTGGATGCCCTGAATGACAAGGGATGAACCTGGTAGTAGAGAGGAATCAAATCCACAGAAACCATAGCGTCTGGTAGCAGCAAGATATGGCTCACATGGAAAGCGCTGAACCGCCTACGAGTGGGACATGGCAGGTACATGGCATCCAGAAAGTCTTGGGGTTTTACAACCTCAGACCTCTGAATCTGCGGCCAGATGCAGACTATGTAACACCTATTTAGCTGCCCAACCGCTTCAAACTGACAAACAGAGGACCTCCACGAACAAACACCAGCTGCTATCAGCACCGCCAAACATTGGTCAAGCCAACTGTGATTGCCAAGGACACCATGAAGAAGAACCACTTATACTTAGTAATGTCAGCACTGGTTTACTAGCTTTTTTTGGTACTGTAGGTGTACCAATAATAATGGATGTTACATCTGTTTGTGCTATAACAAGTGGTTGCATAAAGATTGCTATAAGAAAAGTTAGAACAAAAACTCAGAACCACGGTCAGATTAAAGTATTAGCAGAAAGTAAACTAAATTCAGTCGTGAGTATAGTGACTGCAGCCGTGAACGACAAAATGACATCACAAGAATTTCAGCTTGTCTTAGTATCATAAAATGAAATGTGAAATCCATGAACCATACATCTGCCATTTTTACTAAAAACATAATGTTGATTTTTTTCAGTTTTAGTCTAGCTTTTACATCTGAGACAAAAAATTTTTAATATGTAATGAAAATGAAAAAGTCGTGTCATGCGTTGACTTCAGATTCACTTACAAGATTTATAGATGCTTTGTTTCCAAGGAGTATTCAAAATTTTATGATTGGTAAATCAGAGTCGGAAAAGGGACATTGTTGCTCAATCTGCATCTTCAACCGAAATGGTCAGATTACAGCCTGTTGTTATGTTTTGGAAAAAAGTTTGTTTCAACCAGAATACCGGATAGAGATAAATTTCGAAATGATTTGAGCAAGGAACAAATCACTAACATCTTTGAAAATAAAGACCTCTTTCATAAAAGCAAGGTTGATGTAATTGTAGCAAAGGAAAAAGTTCGTAACTCTAATGAAGACCCCAAAGTCAAAGGCTGATTTTTTTTTCAGACGGTAGCTATATTCTGGATCTGAGTGAGCTAGCTAAAACGCATAAAAATTGGATGACATTCGATGACCACGTTTTGAAAACCAGAGCAAAGTAGAGGCATATTGCAGGAGAGGCAGGCACAATCCATGCGATCCTTTCCATATCAGTGTTCAGCCATCAGTGTTCACCATCTGACATAGGCATTCGACCGTTTGACATTGAACACAATAGCTTAAGTCTATATGAACCCATAGCAAGCGTACTGATATTTGTAACAAAAGGGATTGTAAAGGTTGTAAAAAGAGAAATAAAGTTTATACTGTTTGCTTATAAAAGAAGGCTTACTTCTCCTGCTGGGGAGCGATGTGAACAAGCTGGCTTATAATCTGGCGTAGTTTTTCCACAAAAATCTATGTTCTATCCTGTACCAGATGGTGGGTGTTCATTTGGCATAAGTTTTTGATGCACGGCCTGGTTTTTAGAGCTATCGCAACAAAATTTGCTATGGCTACGTATTGGCAAAATGGGAAACTTTTTTATTTATTATATCCCTTAGCATCTTAATTAACTATTGAGTAATTAAGTGATTATATGTTGTTTATGAAACAAAACGTTGTTATTTGAGTAATAAAATAAACTTCTTCTTGAAATATGATTAGTAACAATTACACCGCGCAACTCAGTGTTTTACCTGCAACTTTAGTGAAGACAGGACAAGTATCGGATTTCCACCATCAATTTGTTGAAGTTTGAAACAAATAAGCGTTGAGAATGTAGGAGGAGGGTCAGATTTGAAGTGGGGGATTTACATCACTTGCTGGTTGAGAGCAGTATCACAATTCAAAAAGTGTGTTGTTGAAAATTTAGGAAACGATGATAGTGGTTGAATTGTGGGAGGAGGTGGGTGAGATACTGCCATGACAAATTTTGGCTTGAACTCAATTTTGACAACCCATCTAGCCACATTCATACCTCAGGTGAAAGCCCACCTCATCTTGATGGGTAACTGTAAATAATAGTCCCAGTAGCAGACCAGCAGGATAACTACCCTCCTGCTAATACCTGATAACACTTAGGAAAAAGCATTAGTAGAAGGGTCGTGTATTCCCAGTAATTTATTAAAGACAGGTATAGTTGATGCTCAAAGCAATGTGTTCTGTGGGTACGCTAAAAAGGGTGTGAGTGAAATAAGACCACATAAATATGAAGACCCTAAATCATGTCAGTCTATTGTAGTCTATGATGGAAAGAGCTTGTATCAATACTGTTCAGGGCAAGAAATGCCTTGCGGTAAACAGGAATACGAACAAGTGAAAGAACCTAACAACCCTGACATTTGTAAAGAAAGGTATGCCGAGATGTGATTAAAAATAAGTTATTAGGATACTTTGAAGTCGATAATCATACTTCTGATGAGTGTAAAGAAACGTTTAATGAATTCTCACCATTATTTGTTGTTGATACAGTCTCTCAAGATCTGATGCCCATACACATGATACAATACCAAAAAGCTATAGGTTGTGAGAGTATGAAGTCAAAACTTGCTTGGTGTAACAAAGGCTTGTAATATATTGCCACACACGCCAATATCAAATTAGTATATTAATCATGGTTTGAAAGAGACAGCAGTTTACAAGTCTTAAAAATACACATCAGGTAAACCTTTAAAATGGTTTTTTGAAGAAGTAAGTAACGTAAGATGGGGTGGTTGTATTGAAAGCATTGTTACAGCCCTACAAAAAGCTTCTAGTGATAATGATAAATCACTGGTTCATAAGACAATAGTAAATTTAGGAGAATATGAGCGAAATTATTGACAAAAATCAAGATGTGCAAAGCACACTTGAAGCATTACATAACAAATATTCAAAAGAATAAGGTGATATGTAGAAGCTTAAAGGTAACTCATTTTACTGTAAGATGATTAACGATCAAGAAAAACATACCAGAACTACATTTACTAACAGTAAAGAGGATGTTAATAAAGTGTTTAGGAGTCCGCTTTTCAAACACTTTGATGTAATTAATGCAACCTATTAAGTCAAGGAACGAACGAGATACTTTCATATAAACGGACCTTATCAATGTGGAATTCCTGTTGATCAATTAGCAAAATTGCAAATGTCAAGGTTTTACTATGACTCTCTGGACAAGTACGTAGATAGAGAAAAATTTGAACTTCTTGAAATGGATACGGCGGATTTGATGTACATGAAGCTTTCAGGCAAAGGTATTTATGATGTCATTCAACCAGAATTAAGGGACAAATACTTTGGATGCAGAACACCAGTACAAAAATCCCTAAAGATAAGATCAGAGGTATTAACACTTGATTTTCAAAATTACAGAAAATAATCGAAAAAGTCGATTTAATTCATTATCGAACTCTCAGAAGAATTTTTAACTGGTAAACGGAGTTAATCAAGACTGTTTGTAAGTATTGCCAGGATATTTGGAAAGATGCAATGAAAAGAGTAAACAGATTATATTCTACTCACAAATAAAATGAAATAGAGAAGTAGGATGTTCCTTGATCTTTTCAGAGCATGGTGAGAAAGATTCAACATACCCTCTTACCTGAAAAACCCACATTCAGCGTTGCTTTCACACAATTGTCATCAAGACAATATTGCATGTGAAGAATTAGATACTATACTAACTGTATTAACAATCGCAAAGAATTGTTGAAAAACTATAATAAAGCATTTGGGTGTTCAAGAAATCAAGCTAAAAAGCGATTACTTACAATCATGAGTGGGTGTATGTACGATATCAATTAATATGATCCTCATTGGTTTATCAAGTTTTCGAACAACATGCAATCGATCCAGAAGGCTGTCGGTCAGCTAGATAGAATGAAGGGGGTTAGTTTGATACTCTTGAAAATTCTGAACTTTATGGACTCAGAGGAAGCCATTGATGTAAGAGCTTTATCATGTCATGAGTCGTAAGCTTTTTCTGAGCTACGTTTCGAGAGATACTTCTTACAGCCTGACGATGGGAGAAGTATCTCTCAAAACATAGCTCAGAAAAAGCTTACGACTCATGACATGATAAAGCTCTTACATTTATAGTTTGATACTGTTATTGAGGAGAAAGTTTCAGATAATTTAGCAGGTAAAGTATTGAATCGTGTTTTCTGTGGCCTTGAAAACTAGATTTTGATGAATATTCACCATTTTTTGACTAGCCAAATTAATATGATGGTTGCTTGAGTTTCAGATGGTCCTGTGGTTTATGAGAAAGATGATGTGGATAATAAGAACATTATTAAACAATGCAGTACAATTGTAGAATAAAGTTGGTAAAATTATACTTGTAAATATGGCTTGTGAAATAGAGTTTATCATTAAAGATATGAAAGAAGGATATAGTATTCATATTGAACAAAAAGGAGGTATGGAATAACGTTATTATCAACGTCAAACAACAACAGAACTCTCTGCAGAACAGAAAGTTTGTTTGTTATTGTATATTTATATATATGTATATATATATATGTATATATATGTATATATATATATATATATATATATATATGTATATATATAATATTTATGCGTGCAAATGTGTGAATATCATTTTTAGACGATTATCCTGTATAAACAGTAGTTATAATTAGATAAATAAATAAATAAAAATAACCTGATAGAATATGTGGACCTTTTAAAACCAAATTATATGGAACGAAATGCTTTGACTAGATAATGGTACTACGATGAAGGTGAATAATACATGGAAGCTATATTTAGTTGTAAAGGTATGAGGAAAAAGCAGAATGAAATGACGCAGGGAAGATGCTTGGCTGCATTTAAGGGTATTGTTGATAAACCACAAAACATAGGTTTTAGAGTTGCTGATAACCACATTGTAACATAGACACAGACCAAGTTAGGATTTCGTGCTTACTACGATAGCTTCCACACACAGCACCCCTTTATTAGGAAAAGAAAAACTGCAAGAATGTATCGCACAGTAGCTTACTCACTCTACCCGTCTGATCTCTCTAAATATGTTTGGTAAGGTTGTGTTTATTCAACAAGAAGGTGTCAAAACATGTACACGCTTTTTTTTAATAAGCATAACTCTTATAAGCATATCAGGGTCAAAATCGTGTTTTTTCTTAAGAATACTCTAAGCATACCCTCAGGGTGAAAAGTATAAAACAGAAACTGATTTATCGGAAAGTATTTTCTTTTGTTTTGGTAAAATAAAGTAATATTTCTTCAAAAGGGCAAATCAAGAAAAAAAACAAAGTGTTTTAGTTTTTTAAAGTAACGACTTTTCTGTTAAACAGTTCAAACAAGCAAATGAAAAATGTCAAATATTCCTTCTCTCTCTACACCATGTTCTTCATTCGACTCTTCGAAATCGTTGTCGTCGTTCTCCAATTCAATCACTTCTTCCTCGTAATCATCTTCATTGATGTTTGCAACGGTTTCAGGTGCGTTCGCTACTGGTGTCTGGTTTGTTGGTTCGACAAGTGAAGGAGGGGGGACTGTGTATTGGGGAAGACCTTCTGGTTTTATCTTCTCGTCATCCGTACCATCAACTGTTATCATGCAGCCAGTTGTTTGCCAAATTCTCTCTCGAAACGAATCATATTTTTCATTGGACAGTTTATCCCAAGCTTCGCCAGCCCAGTGGGAAATAAGAATGCGCCTTTCCTTAGCTGAAAATGGTTTGTCATTACCAAACCAGCGATCTGCGTTTTCTTCTTCGTCTAACCAAAGTTGCTGTTCTTTTGAAATCAAACTCTTAAGGACCTGGGCATAGCCAGCGTCTACAGGCTGCCAAAGGTCGGTGGCATCTGGAAGACCAAACCAAACCAAACCACCTAAGTCGGAAACAGACTTTTTAAAGTTTTCTTCTGTGTGTGTTGACAGGTTATCTAGCAAAAGGACGAATCGTTCCATTCCTTCATCTTTGACAAATTTCTCTAGCGTTTTCTCCAGCCAGTTGTTGGCTACATTTACATCCATCCATGCATTGGGCTGGAAGAATACATGGGTACTTGGGTGCCAAGCCTTTTTTTCGTCTTCAGATATACGTTTGCCTTTCCCCCGAAATATTACGCCGAGCGGTGGTTGATTTCCTTTTACTCTGAACATGACTTGCAAGGAGCATTGTCGCTTTTCAAGGCCGCTACCTAAAAAGAATAAAAACAAGTGAGGGTTGAACTTTTCCTAACTAATATAACATTACATATGAAAATCAAAGGCCGAAGATGATCGTACTTTTTCAGGATTATGTAAATTTATAAAACAAGAAAGAAACAAGTACATGTTATTTCTGAATATTTCGATCTTTTTATGTATGTATTTAAACATTTTCTACTAAAATGATATTAATTTAGCTGCTTACCAGGCTGACTGATCCATGTATTGTGATTGTGGCCTTGTCGAAAATCTATGTATTCATATGTCTTTTTTGCATCGATAACGAATGGAAGGGGCGACTGGTCGACGTTCAACCGTTCGGAAGGAAGAAATCGTCCCCATTTTGGATGATATCTCTCTCCTGTTCCTGTTCTCAAGCATCTTTCTCTAAAAGTAGCGTGCCATTGTTGCAATGGCTTGATCTTGTCTTCTTTGCTCTTCTTTTTACTTCGCTGCTTGGTTCTCATTCTAATATTTCTTCTGCGTAGAAATGATGTGATAACATGCTTTCCAATTTCTGCATCCTTGTTTTTTGTCAGCTCCCTTTGGATTGTTGTTGCTCTTGATTTTAGCCAGTGAAAATTTACACGATGACCCATTGATCGAGCTTTGGTGAAGGCCTGCCACAATTTATGATGCAGGGCGACGTATTTAGTGGTTGGTCGCCGTTTGCGGTAAAGTTTTTTGTGTGAATCTGCTGCATCAAGAAATATGTCTTCCTTCTTTTTTAGCCATCTTGACAGCAATGATTGGGATATGCCATACTTTTCTCCGATTTCGACTTGGGACGATTCAGTTAGCAACATTTCGTGTATTATATCAGCCTTTTGTGAAGACGTGTATGATTTTCGTTTGAATTTTCCAGTGTTGCTTTTCTTCACGTTACATTCAACTTGTTTTACCAAGTTTTCAACAACATCTTTGATTATATCTTGCTCCAGTTGCTCCGTTAGTGTTACACTTGTTTCTGGAGGCACGCTTTTAGAAGCCTTAGCTCCATGTGTGAGCAAATGGGTGCTTAAACCTTGTTGATTTTTAAGATGTTTACCACAATGCTCACATATTAAAGTCTTGTGACTCTCCACTGGCTCATTAGGAATTTTTACTTTAGTCACAATGCCTCTATGTTTCACGCTTTTGGTAAAACCAAAATGACCGAGTGTCTTCTGTTTCTTCGAAGGTGGTGCCATCGTTTGACTTAGAAGTTTCTTGTGAGAAAGAACTTTTTTCTAAATTTACCAGCTTTTTACTTGAAAATGTTTTATCTCCTTCTCACGTTTTTACCATAAATCAATGCCCCAGTTATTTCTACGCACCCAAAAATATACAATAAGATGGAGAGACTCGTGACAACAAACCTTTTTTTAGAAACACATTTATTTTTGTCACACTTGCAGCATTTTCGAAAAATAACAAATCAAAGAAGATTGACGTCAGAGCTTCTAAATAAACCAAAGAAATGACGTCAGACATAAGAAAAGTTGTTTCTGGTAGAACAATGTCAAAAATAATCGAACCCGAATAAACATACTGACCTCATTCGATTTATTGAATAAGCATATGTTAAGCATATTTCACCCTGATTTAGAGATAAAACTTAAGCATACTTGACCCTGCTCAAAATTTGCCTTTGCTTATAAAAAAGATGAAGCGTGTAACACAAATAAAAATGATTTCTTTATTTGAAAGAAATTTGACCCTGTTGTAATGAAATTTGTATTTTTGGGTAAATGCAGGTTTTAAAGAACACTTATAGACTGACCCTGTTGTTATAATATTCCGAAATTCGTTTGATAGCGCCACCCACCTACTACTGGCGTTTAAAAAATAAAGGTTTGAAATTTAAAAGCGACGTTCAAAAATACTTGGAAAACAGTCGGCTGTAAATGTATATTTATTTTTTCCCTGCAAAAGGTCAAAAACGTTTTCTCGTCACTACTTTCAGCAACCTTCAGTAAACAAACAGAAGACAACTGCTATCTCCTAAACAAAATGGACACGACACAGTCGAAATGTGTTGACAGATGTTCTGTTTTGCTTTAAATCAACTGGTTTAAATTAATTGATTGATGTGAGTTACAGAAAATTCTCTTTGCGAGCACATCGCTCGGAAATGAAATTTTATAGCTAACTTAATTTGTTCACAAAAAGGCTTCAAGCGTTACTCTGTTTAACAAAGAAGGATAATTTTGTAGCACAATCAGCCTTTTGTTAGTCGAAGACACCAATGCCTCTCCACGTGAGAGAAAAGAGAAATCTTTTGCAATGCCACAAGCGTGAATCTCGTCAAGAGATTGCCTTGAGAAAAGACACATGGTTTGATAGCTCGAACTTGCCATTCAAAATAGCTGTCTTCTTTTTATACAGTTGGAGTAGAGAATTGTCAAGCATTGAATTTCGCAAACACGAGCTTGGCATCAATACGAAAACTGTGGTGCACTATGACAGCTATCTCAATGACATTTGCGCTGCAGAATTACTTGCTAATCCAGATGTATTTGGAGGAACAAATATGACCATTGAGGTTGATAAAAATCTTTTTTGCTCGACGAAAAGCGAACTGCAGAAGACGTTTGCTGCGGCAGAAGGTGTTTTGTGGCATATGCATGGAAGCAAAAGACTACTTTATGTACACTATTCTAGGTCACAATCCAGGCAAGTTGCTACCAATTACTCAAGTGATGTCAGAAATATGAGCCCCATACAATGGCATTCAGGAGATGGGCTCATAATCACACATTGAACGTTTTGGATCCAACCACTGGCGCCTACACCAAAATTATTGAGATTACGTGGAAGAACGCAAAACAAAAAACAGAAGACAACACGAAACTCGTTGTACAAGACTAGGCAGTTAGTGTAAGTGGGTATGGCGATACCGTAGTTAAAACGCTTGCAAGATTTGTTTGATAAAGTTCTGGCTGATTTAGCTACAGTAAAAGGAATGTATTTGATTCTTTCAACGTGAAGGTGTTGAAAAAAAGTTTGTAACTTTTATTAAAACGTATTTATGTTTTGTCTGCGTAATAAGTAAAAAGAAATTACTGGCGGGGTTGACGGGGTAGAATTAGGCACGTACTGACTAACCGTTGATTCTAAAATCCTTAACAACAAGATTAAACTCTCCATTCAATTTACATTCTTGCAACAATTGTAATATACAATATCTCACTTCTTATTTTAAAAAAAATACTTTTCTTGTTACAAAGAATTAGTTTTCGCATTTTCAACTGTGCCAGTAAAAAAAA
The DNA here is from genome assembly GCA_003991215.1 of Morbakka virulenta. NCBI lineage: Eukaryota > Metazoa > Cnidaria > Cubozoa > Carybdeida > Carukiidae > Morbakka > Morbakka virulenta. Next base: position 132,279 of record RDPX01000451.1, on the reverse strand, counting down.
TCTTCCAGAATATGTTATCTTGTTTTCCTTCTTTCCTGCCGATTTCCGTCTTCATGAGGTTGGCGGGAGGCCAGCAGTCATTGCTATTTTTTCCTGTCTCCTGCGTCATCCTTCTTCTCTACGTCTTTTTCATGCCCTCATTCACTACATCTTTACATCCCATTTCTGGTCATTTTGTTTTTTCTTTTTCCAGGAATTGACCTGTTCATGTCTTTTGTCGGGTAGTGCTGGACTTTCTCTTTTGGAAGAACATTCCTCTTAGTTTTGATTTCTTTACGAACATATTATCTGTATTTTAATCTGTATTTTGGCACCAAGAAGAAATTGGGAAGTGACGATCACTTAACGTTCGCTGACTATTGTTGCTGGAACAATAAGCTCTCCACTCTGCGTGGTTCCAACCCACCCATCAGAAAGGCAGCTCAGTTTCAATCTTTTCAGTGGAAAACGAGACCATTCAACCTCTTGCCACCAACCACATGATGATTCAGAAGTTGTTTTGGTTTTGTTTGCCTGCGCACTTTTATTGTCATATTATGACAAATGAGCACTGACACTTAATTACATAGCGGAAGTCAGAACAAGAGCAACGTGAAGGAAAGAATTTCTGAATTAATAATTAACAGCAAACTGCGGTGAGTTATTGAGTGACACTATCATCAAAAGGCTATCATCACATACTATCCGTGATTTTTATTGAGCTGTGTGGTTTTCTGCTGGCCTTCACGTTGCTACTGAGAGGAGAAAAAGTTTGGTGTGTATGAAATCTTTATAATGTCGGACCAAACAAATCCAATCTTGTTTGGAGTATCGGAACCTTATGTGAAGGCAGAAAGGAAGGAAAGTAGATTGATCCTGTATGTAGCTGGTATTTTCTTTTTGTTGAGCGTTGTTATTGCTACAGTCGGTATCGTGCTGATCACCAGAAGACCAGAGAAGTGTGGTAAGGTAGGGATTTTCTAATCATAGTAAAACAATGGTGTAGAACAATTTTCAATTGTAGTTTTGGCTTCATACGTTGATTACCAACAGTAAGGCAAACAGCCCGTTTTCATGTGAAATTGAGTGACTTTCCTTGACAGACCCCGCTGGATTTTTTTCACGTTTTCTCGTCAAAGTTCTTCACACCTCTTTGTGTTGTTACACTTACCCCATTGAAAAGGAATATTTACAGCCTGATTAAAGAAGTTAATTCCTTTGTTTACGCTCGGAAGTCATTAATAAACCACAGGATTTGAATTCGAAGCAGATTTGATCGCGGGCTTTCCCAACAAACCAAAGGCAAAGCAATAAGATCAAGGACGTTTGGTTTAATTGGCTTGCTTGATTTCGAAGAATGGGTTGTTAACATGTATTAAGGGGCCATAATGAAAATAAGGTCTTCATGATCTGTATTATGCTACCCCTGCCACCGTTTCTCTAGATTACCGTCCCGCCTGTTTGTTTCGTTCTTTTTTGTTTCTGTTTAGTCTTATTTTTGAACTATTTTGGATAACATCATGTATTTGGTTTTTAACATTTACCTTTGAACATTTGTATTTTTTTGTTAGTGGCGAATAAATACATACATACATACATACATACATACATACATACATACATACATACATACATACATACATACATACATACATACATACATGTAGAAGGAACCAGCAACAAATTACGCCGCATTGGCAAACATCATGAAGTTGTTAAAAGTGTATTGATCAAAATGAACATACATACAT
>RDPX01000451.1:109681-126082 GCA_003991215.1 Morbakka virulenta | reverse complement strand
CCAAAGTGTCTAAGTTTCTGAGACATAACTGTCTGTGCATGTTGCCAGAGCAAACACACCTCAAAGAGTTATTGTTTGATCTTGTCAGAGTGCTCAAACTACGCATGCGTAGTGAGCTCCGGATTACGCAAACGACAGGTTCCCATCTCAGATAGAGTGCTCAACCAAACTTTCGTAAGGGAGCGTAATTATATATATATATATATGTATATATATATATATTACGCTCTGCATTTATGTATTGAGGACTTTAATACGGATAACCGAATCGAAAGCTTTATATATATATATATATATATATACTTACAGCTGAGACAACTGATAGCAAGTATAGTTAGGTAAAGTTTTTTCCATTTATTTTTTCTTACTTCTCTTTCCTATACTTTGTCGATACCGTTGCTCTAATTTTGACATTTCTTTGTTTTCTTTCTTTCATTTATGGTCTCGTGAACTAAAGCGGTGGTGGCATGTGACCAATGCTGCTTGGGAGCCATATCTTAAAAGTTATCTCGACATTTTCCACCCGACATAACTGATATGGCCATCACCTGATAAACGACGATTTCAATTTAACATATGGCCTGTGTTTTTCATCATTCTTTTTTCTGTGCGGCATTGTATTGCCCTTGTCTTGACCCCCTGGATATCTTGTTTTTGTTTTCGATTTCTCTTTGCTATCACCGGCAATGACCTCAATAAACATACTATATATATATATACTATATATATACTATATATTAACTCTCTGGCCATATTGCTGGAGCAAACACAGCTTAAAGAGTTGTTGTGGGATCCTGTCAGAGTGCTCAAACCACGTATGCCCAGTGAGCATTATATTACGCTAACAACAGGCCCAGGTAACAACAGGCCCAGGTAACACAACAGGTTTTGGTAACAGTAAGTATATATATATATATATATATATGTGTGTGTGTGTTGTGTTTATTAAAGGCGTTGTACTTATAAGTTGTAAATTTTATTTTTGTTCTCTTTTCAGTTATGTACCATACGATCCTCGACCTGCGATGTTAAAGGCAAAAACAGACGCAGCTTTAGCTTTGTTGAAAGAAATGGGTGATATTAAATACAACGAAGCATTGCTGAAACCACGAGAAAAACGAGTAATTGCTCAAGTGCGTTATTTTGGTATTAATTTTTGACATTTAGAATTGCAACGCATAGAAATGACTTTTTGTTGTTGTTGTTGTTGTTTCGATATATTTGAGGATTTTTTGAGACAAATCACACTTTGAATTTTGGTACCTAAATAGGATCTCACTTTTTCATGTTGTCTGGGTTTTTTTCTGCTTAGGCCACAAAATGAAGTTTGAATTTAAATTCATCAGAACAATGTTGTGCTAAGCTCCTTCCTGTTTATTGTAGTATATTTCTGGATTTATCCCTACACCATTTATAGCACCATATATTTGAAGTCATACTGTACTATATTTAAATTACAATGGGTTTAAAGTAAGTATGTTTCAAACTAAGAGTCATTCCAATGCACTATTGCTAACTCCAATATATGCACTATGTAGTGAGTTGCCTGTTTCTTGGAAACATGTATTTTATTTATAGGTTTTCTTTGCCTTCTTAAATTTTATGAACAGCTAGACTTATGAAACTAAAATCAGCCAGTATTTAATGTTTACGTGTGGTCTCAGTAGGAAAAATTGCGTGGAGAGACATACGTCAATGTACGTGATAGATTGAGAGAAGTATTTTAATTGTATGCGGTTCGATGCCAATATATTTGTGCCAAATATATTTGTGCCAATATTAAACGATTACTTCCTAAGAATCCAAGTTGAAAAATTACTTAATTCATTTGAAAAATAGAAGTAGTGCATGAGTCACAGTGTCCTGCCATAATACCTGTGATCATTATCATAGACAGATTTTGTTTTCATCTATAAACATTACATTAGCTGGCCTTTGAAATGGTGTTCGACTGTACGTAAGTTGCAGCCAAAAAGACCACAGTCTCTTTTTGATCACAACATTTGACGGTCGACGTTTTGGGTTAATTTTATTGTAAAGCTTCTCTTTGATCACCGTTTCTTCACATCATCTTAGCATTTGTCTGTTTATGCCTCATGCTTATTTCCCCCCGTGATTATTTCTTTAGTAACAACATCTCCCTCCCCCCCCCGCCACACCCACATACACACACTTTCCCCTATGCACAATCTTTAATGTGTACCAATTGCACCCGTAACAATTTCCTTTTATTTAGTAGACCAGTTCAGTGTTCAGATTGTGCTTAATTGTTATCGCTTTCCCTGGTTACTGGTTAATTGTATTGTGATGTAGCTTTTAAGATGCTGTTTATGTCTTATTTAGAAGCCGGGGTTTTGTTCTTGTTGTTGTTTTTTTCTTCTTTTTTTTCTTTTGCTTTGCACTTGAAAAATACCTAGTTGATAGATGCACTGCCCTTGGCAGTTTCGTGTCATGACCCAGGTTTGTCTTTCATCTAGAAGCACTGATTCATATTCACGTTTTATTACCTGGACTTCGTAGACAAATAGAACTACGGTTTTTGATTGGTTCAGACAGAAGATCAGAAAAGGTGGCGGGCTTTCATCAACTTCTTTTGTTTGCCTCAGCCAATCACAAACTAGGAAATCTTTCTCTATTCTTTCTTTGTTTTCTTATTCTTGCGTCTTGGTCCCAATTGAGTTCCAGCGAAAAAGATTTCGACTAGATAGACGTCATTTTGATTCGATATTTACGTTTTGTATCAGTAATTATTTATTTGTTAGAAAAATAAATAACTTAGCAAGCAAATAAATAATAAGTAAATAAAGGCTATGAACGTAAATAGATTGAAAATACATATAATATTAAAAAGTAAAAACGAGTAAAACAAGGCGCATTTACAATTGAATATAAAATTCCAAAATCGATTCCCTGATATTACAGTATTTTAGAACGTTACAAATAACATTCTTTCAAATCAGGAAACATACATATGAGAACAAACATTATTAATATAGTTTTTTTTGGCCACTGCATAAGGATGAAACAATGTTTCAAAAAGAGGGTAAATGACCCACATAAATTTTTGAGTTGTTATTTTATTCCCTGTTTAAGTCTAGGCAAGGAAGTAAATATCTTCGTTAGAGCCTACCCGTCTATTAATGCCCGTTTCTTTTTGCCTTTTGTTTGCAAGATCGTTAGCTATTTCTTGTGTTATCAACTAACTGAAATAAAATATAAACAAATTTTGGGGAAATTTTTGAAAAAGATGGATGATGTCTTATCAAGAAAATGATAAACGTTAACACCTATCATGTCGATCTTAAAAGTATGAATGTTGATGTTGAGATGAAGTTGAGATGGAGAGACAGAGTGGCACTTGATATGAAAACAGTTGGCGCTGAGGAGGACGATACAAGAAATAGGAGCTTGTGGAACAAGAAATGCCGAGCGGCTGACTTCGGTCTTCTCCCAACTTGACGTTGGGAGAAGACCGAAGGAAAAGAAGAAGAAGTCGAACAATCTTAACTTTATGGCCACTGTAGAAGCCCTAGATAAACGAGCTTTTATCATGTCATCAGTTGTAATCTTTCACTGCGCTACATTTTGACGGATACGTCTATTATCGTCAGAAAACATACGTTCATACATCGATAGTGTGGAACTGTGTGGTGACAGGGATCGAGTTGATTTGAGGAGTAACGCCATACCTGTGTTGTGGTTTCCAGCAGTGTTCCGCTATTTTATAACTCATAGTGTCACCTTTTCGATTTCGTATGCTTCCTTTCCATTGGATCCAAGGAACACTTTGATTCACGAATGTGAGGCAGGGCAGTTCCTACAATACAACTGTGAACTATGTTATTCCTTTCCTAAAGTGAAACTAGGCCGTTCGCTTTTCACATTGTCTTCGTTAAAGTGAATATTGTGGAAAAGGAAAACTTTCCCAACACCCTTAGAACCTTCGGTAAGTGTTTTGTCCTTTCTAAGGTCGTTTTGGTTTAAAATGATTGTTCTTGGTCTTTAAACAGAGTGGTGATAGGACTATTGCGAGTTTACTCTGGATGGTGTAATTCATTATATAGGTACTGGTCAGTGTGAATTGGTTTGCCTGTAAATAGTAACAGAAATGATGGAACTGCTTGTCACTTTGCATGGACATTAAAGGAGGCCAGTCATTTTTCTTCTTCGTTTACTATGGCGAATATGATGTTTGAGTGAAGACTGTATATGAGTTCAAAGACGCCTTGTAGGAGATATTCTTTAATAATTACAAAGACATCGTCAATATATCTTTCCCAGACAGTTGACGCTTGTTATCTGTTGACAAAGGTGTGGCTTTAAATGTTTGTATTACTATTCAGCAATTACAGAGGATGCAGGAGCTTCCATTGGTACACCGTTGGCCTGGGTTTGGATGAGTCGTTGGAAAGAAAGCATATGTTGGCGATAGGTGCTCGTAGTAAATTCAGGATGTCAGAAAGATTCAGTGCAATTCTTGATTATCATTTATTCATCGTGTTTAAGCAAACCATTGGTAATTCTAAAGGTGTCGTCGATGGAATACTAGTCTAAAACGATGTGACATCAAATAAGACAAGGATTTCATCTTCTTGGATTCTTTGTTATCTGATAAAGGCTACAAAGCCACTACTATTGTTAAAGTGGTATGACTTCTTTAGTGTGATGTGACGTGGAAGTAAGTGAAGGAGACTCCCAGAGTAATTTGCGATTGGAGGTATAGGTAACTTTGGCTTGTTTATTTTTGGTAATCCGTAGAGCCGTGTTAAAGGCGGGTCTTTGGGTTGTGTGGTACACTATCAAGGCGATGTTTTTTTTCCGTAATGTAATTTGTGTTTTGCTTACTTTGGTCTTGACAGTTTATTGTGTTACACACAGTTGTGTGATATGGCCCATTGTTGAGGTGTTTATGGTATTTTTAGATGTATCTAGCTTTTTAGGAATGATAGTCGCACGTCCATTATCAGGTAGCATGATGGAGCTAGAGTGATCGTTTTGCATGCTCTTGATAGCACATCATTCCTTTTTGGTGATGTTCGAAGATTGAAAGGTAAGACGTTTTTCGCTCGAATTGTGCCTGCTTCGCTCTTTGGAAGGTCTTTTACTGTTGTTTAAAATTTTTTGAGACAATCTCCTTTGCAAGAATGGTCTTTTGAGTTACAAAGAACTTTAGATCTTTTACAAGATGGAATTCCTCTATTGCTAAACGTTTCCAACTAGACAATCCAGTGAGACTTCTCTGTGGAGTTTGCTGCTGGTGATACTTTTTGTTTCAGGTTCGCAAATTTTGTTTTTTTGTCTTTGTTTGTCAATATCATTTACGGATGATATTAACACCTGATAGTGTTTGTTTCTTAGTATGTTCGAAAGAAAAACTTCAGCTTGTTGAATATCTGCAGCAAGTCGCTTACGACACGTAATAAAATAGAGATTAGTAGAGATCTTATCGAGATTATGTTTCGGTCATGTACGAATAAAGATGATTTTGCGTTTTGTCTTTTTTCAAAGTAAACCCTTAACCATTTTAGAAAAGAACATCTTCAACCTAAAACTCAGAGATCAATGTGAACTAGAAAAGTGAAACCTGATCTACTTGATTAAAGTCATAGTTCCGTCCGAATGTGGCCTCTGTCAAGCAGTAGTACGATCAGTCACAGGATTTTTTTCAAATTTTCCCAACCTGAAAACTGTAATTATTTTAATACGTATTTTTTCTTATCTGTTTATGCAATGCAGGTGAAACACTTCTTGAAGCAAAACTTTGGGAACCCATATGATGAACATTTTTATGCTGGAGATTGGATGCTGGGTCCGAATTACTTTTGCTGGCAACCAATATGTGCTCTGCCGTATGACGTGAATGCTATTGGATATATAATCAAGCCGAAGAATCTTTCTGACTTTGAAATTGTCTTACAGAAAATTAAAAGTCACAAGGATACGATCAGTCATTACATGTAAATACCTTTGAACTTTTTTTAATTGTAAGATGTGATATTATCTCACAGTAGCAATGGGACATCTTGATAGAAAGGGGTGATCATGTTTTGCAGAAATTTTTTAAAAAATAGTTGTTGTGGATAGTAGCTAACTGTTGCTTATACTAATATGAAATGATATTATGAAACTATTAATGATGAAGGTAAAACAATGCAAGGTAGACGTATTGGTAGAAGAGACCTCATAAGCAGTGGAAGTGTTAATATTGGAAGTGTGTTAAATAGGTGGTGACAGTAAGGCTGACGTCCATTAAGATGGTGATAATGGATACAAATGGAGGTATAAACAGAAAAGGATAGTGGTCTTGAACAATTTGATACTTTTGTTTAAAATGGGCAGCGGTGATGGTTATGAAAACGTAGCAATAATAGACTCATAAAAATTAGTAATAGACGCATGAAAATCGATACTTTTTGGCCCGAAAACACTTGTATAAAAATGAGTGAAATTACTTTCCCCGACTTAACTATGGGGAACTGCAATAGTGAGGAAGTTTGAGAACTTGTTGGTCTCTACATTCTCAATAATGTCCTTCATTACAACAAAAAATAGCACATCGTTTCAGGGTACAGGTTCATTAAGTTTAAAGAAAAAGTTTGTATTATATATTCCTGTAATTCAGTTTCAAAGGCAGCATATGGACTGTGCGATGGTAGTCTAAGGCTTGATGTCACACAGAATACCGTTGATTTTTAAGCAGTCTATCAAGCAACCATTCGTTCAGAATTTTGATATGAGGATTGAAAATGGGATAATGCTTGGCCTAATGTAATGATAAATCTACCTTCTCACCTTTCGCCACTTTTTTATCTTGGAGGTAGCGGAGTTCTGTCTTGTTCAAACACCCTTTGATACCTGTCTAATTCATCTTTTTCAATTACGTTTAGCTGCCCATGGTCTATCAGTAAGGTATTTTTAGCGCCACTTGCGTTTCACGTCACGTTCAAACTCGTAAACACTTCTGATGCCCCGATTTTCTTCTTTCCGGCATATATGTTCATACAATTTTGATTTTGTTTGTCTCATTAGATTTTAAAAAGAAGTTACTTTGACTTCATCTTTTTGTTTCACTTATGCGATGTTCTTTAAGACCGATTATAAGCATTTCTATTTCACATAACTTAATCTTTTCTGGTGGACGTCCATGATTGGTCAAGCATAATTTCTGTAGAGCAACACATGTCTTTTAGACGTTTTGTAAAGTACTACCTTTCACTTAGCTAGCTTCTTTTTCTCGAAAGGACTCCAGTAATTAAAACCTCTTTTTCTAGACCTTGCTTACTCTAAATCCGATCTTCTTTTAGACGTTTCTCTTTGGGATTGATAATGGGTACACCGTAGTTGGGAGATCTCTTATATGCTGTTATATTTTCTGAGTCTCATTTCATCGGCTTTGCCTACTTAGAATAATTGTTCTGATTTAATTGAATGTTAAAAGGTTTTTAAACCGCAATCTCTAACCTAGGATGTGATAACAACTGCATCTCATGTTAGGGCCATTGTTTAGAAGGTCCAAGATTTTTGAAAAGCTTGACTCATCACCTATTCACACACACAAAGTGATGATATCTGCAAGAGGCAGATTTCTTAATTTCTTAGCCTTAACTCCTTCTCTCCTCCATCTCTTTTTATATTTTTTTGTGTGTAGTCATTTTTACTGTTAGCTTCTTTTAATCCAGCTCTACCCATCCAGCCCTAATCACTAAATTGCCCCCTCAATATGTAGTAACAATTTTTTGCTCCAAGGAGTAAACTGATTTATGTACAAAAAATCATTAGAAGAATTAGGTAGCGGTTAACGTTGCAGTTTCATTCTGTTTGTAGAAATAATATGAGAATGGGAATCAATGCTGGTTATGTTCGCACAAAAAGGGACTGCATCGCAGGGCGAAATGCCTTCATTGAAAAAAACGTACTTATTGGTTCAACAAGAAAATCAGACTCAGTTCTTTCCGAATGGTACACAGCACAATTTTTGGATTCGAACTATCTTCAAGGCATCAATGAATCCGTTAAGAGGGAATGGATGAAAAATCATGGAGGAGCAACCATGAAAAGCAGCTTAGAAAATGCTTTGATTGAAGGTGTAGGACAACCAGTTCTCGATCTTATTAATTATTTGGAATTCAACCATTCAAGGCATTGCCTTCCAGAAAGCATTAGTAGTGGCCTTGGAAATTTGCCAGTTGACTATATTTATACCGATGGTATTCCAGACAAACGCAGAAAGACTACTAAAGTATTACCAATTACAGGTACAAAGTTAAGTGGGAAAAAAACATACGAACTTATTCTTCCATACTTTACTACTAGTAATATTACACCAGATGAGATACATAAAAAGGGAAAAGAACAATTAGCGATATTTTATCCAAAGGTATGTCTTCTTCATAATATGTCTCATAGCTTATCGTGTTTAAAATCGCACTACTGGTCAGTTCACGGTAAGGAGTTTAATGCACTCCATAAAACGCCATTCAAGAGCCCATGGGCTTATACGTTTTAAATATCCTCTTCTTCTGGACTTCTACCAGAGAAGTTTATCAACGAAGGGGCTATTTTACGAGTTAATTTGCTGAATATTGTCTTGTTAAAACCCTTTCTTTACCACGATAGAAGAAGAAAAATTCGAAACCACACCCATTAAGGTAGAGTACCGATGTTTTAAAAGCACAAATGAAAGAAAACGCATGCCAAGTTCAAAGGTTTAGTCAGAATTCTACTTTAACCGTTTAGCAAAATATAATTGGATCAGAACTCCTCGTCATGATTAAAAAAAAGATCCGCTCATCTTCCCCTTTATCCTCATCTGAAATAGTGTTATCTTGATCACCCTACTCCTGTTCGACTTCAACTACTACAACCTGGGGACTCTTGGGACTTAAGCAATGGTACCCTTTAATGGATAGTTTGAGGCCACCCATTGGCAGGTTGTAGCACCCGTCTACCAACTCCCTGCCTGGATCTTGGTTAAATTTATGGAAAGGGTGATGTGGGTTTGGAGAGGCGATGGACGGCTTGAGATGCATGTGGTCATTAGTTCATTAGATGTAAAACATCTAATGAACGACAATGTCTGAATACAACGTGCACATACGGTATGTTACTTTGACTCACCAACTCTACATTCCGTTTATGATATGACTTGATTATTTTCATGGTGCTAATAATCATCTTTTTAAACCAACATACAATGTTAGAACTCAAAAGTCAAATGAATTTGGATCAGGAGCCAGATCAGATAAAGTTTAAATGAGACATCATAAGTCTAGAAGTAGCAAGGAGAAATGGACAAAGCTTGGTGAAACTGAATAGAGAACATGTTCTATACTCAACGGGATGGGAGGCATGAATTGCAGGTATAGACTTCCTTGTCAACAAAGGTATTAAATGCTATATCAGATTTTCAGGCCACTGGCAACTGGAGCATCTGTAACTATAAACTTTCATGACAGGTACAGCCTCCAGGTAATTCAAATATATGGACCCACATCCAGTCATAATGACAAAAAAGTTGAAAAACTTTACAACATGTAAGATGGAGTAGTAAAGGTAATACTAGAAAGAGCAGACAGAGATAAGATAGAGCAGTATAATATTATACCAGACACTGTCAGGTAGTCATGGGTGACATCAATGAAAAAGTACCCAAACGAGAACAAGACAACGATTTTGGGTTTGGAGAAAGGGGATATGATTAGTTCGATTTCCCAAAGTGAACAAACTTCATTGTAAATACCTTATTCAACACATTGCCCAACACATGTTAGCATGTAAAATGAACGTTAAACCGAATATGATTATTATGATTATTATTTTTTAAAAAATGCTTTACAACGTTTGTGTACTTCAGTCCCTTGAATATGCCGGGATCAACCTATGATCCTGGGGCTAAGTTATAGATAGAGTTCTTCTTAGTAAATGTGCAGTTCCAAGAAGCACCGTTTTCTGCAGTTCTTCGATTCTAATATTACCAGGTATTTGATCAATATATCGATTTATTCCTTTTCTAATAAGTCCAAGAGCTCCTATTACAACTGGGATGACAGTCGTTTTAGTGTTCCACATTTTGTTGATTTCTATTTCGAGATCTTTGTATTTTGCAATCTTCTCGATCTCCTTTGTCGCAACATTTCTTTCTGCTGGTACAGCCATATCAATTAAAGTACAAAAACTCTTTGATTTATCCCTGATTACGATATCCGGCCTGTTTGCTTTGATTTCTTTGTCTGTGTTAATAGGCATATCCCATAATACTGTAACATCATTTCCTTCAGCAACTTTGGTTGGTTTGTGTTCATACCATTTGTTACTGACTTCAATCTGGTAGTATTTACAAATTTTCCAGTGAATATACGCTAATGCCTTATCATGTCTTTCTAAATATTCCTTTTTTGCTAGAACAGGACAGCCAGATATAATGTGCTCCACACTTTCATCAAATTCATGGCATAATCTACATTTCGGGTCAGCCCCATTTTTAATAATTTTGTGCTGATAGTAGCGTGTTGCTAAACTTTGATCTTGTGCAGCTATTATTATTATTATTATTATTATTATTATTATTATTATTATTATTATTATTCAAAGAAAGGACAAAAGGAAGTGGTCTTAGGGGGTTCCAAAGCGTATTCATTTAAATAGAACTGATTACACCTTGACAAATAGAGAACATTTTATACAAAATACTGACCTTATTAGGAGGGCTAGTATTGGAAGTGATCATCGGGTACTAAGATGTACAACAAAGGCAGATTGCAAACTGGAAAGGGAAAAGTGATAGCAAGTGATGTTGACACCTTGTTTTAAATGAGAAATAATTTCCTACTTAAACTCTAAATTATTTGATGTACTGTCTGGCGAGGCTGATGATAAAAATAGGAAAAACGAAACAACTTGTGGAGAAAGTAGAAAAATTTGTCACTGAAGTGAGTGGAAAAGTAAAGAGAATGAAACCAGTCACAGTTGAAGACAGAAAAAGACATCCATATTAATGATGAGAAATGGCGATCACGTGATCTATGCAAAAATTGATATTAACATATGGAGCTATGTAAAGTTATTATGAAGAAGATAAGAGAAGACATCAAAATATATAACACAGAATCCTCATACCACTTTCAAATGAACTTAATAACCCAGGCTCAGGTTTAATTCATCTTTCACAAAGTTAATAATCACCCTTTTTACATGGATGAACTGAAGCTATTTGCGAAAAATGACCAACAGCTCGAAGGATTTTTTACAACTGTTAGTAAATTTAGTAAAGATATCTACATGAAGGTCGGACTTGATAAGTGTGCAAAGGCAATATTTATAAAAGGAAAACTGCGAGAAAGCACGTCATTTAACCTTGATATTGAAAACAATATCAAAGAACTAACCCGAATTTAAGTTCTAATTATTTGGGAGTGAATGAAGGAGACGGAATAGAGCACGCCTCAATGAAAGAAAAAATAAGAAAAGAATATCATCGAAGGTTAAGGCTTGCCCTTAAAACCGATTTGAATTCAAAGAGTCGAATAGAGGCTATCAATACCCATGCCATATCAGTTGTACAGTATAGTTTTAACATTATTAATTGGAATTTATCTGATCTACAGCTAATGGATAGAAAAACACGCAAACTATTAATATCAAACAGGTCACTTCACCCGAAACCTAATGTTGATCGTCTGTACTTACCTGGAAGGGAAAGAGGTCGTGGCCTTGTTCAATTGGATCATTGTTTTAAAGCAACAACGATATCGATGAAACATTATTTAAAATTCTTAAATGATTGGATGATGCAACTTGTTTTGCATCATCCAATTTTTACAATAATGTTGTAATCAATTTTATTGGTCGCAATCTATAAACTGTATTTTCTGAATTGATATTGCTTATACATGATTGTTTTCTTTTTATTCGTAGGAATAAATAATATTATTAAAAAATATTTTGCTGATGATGATGTTAATACATTGAAATATATTCAAAATACTCATTATGTCATGGAAATCAAATTCATTTTACTGTTGACAGTAATGTTACTTCCGTTTCGCCTGCTGGCAATTGAATTACGTCGAAATGATGCCTGGCCTGATTATCTCCGATACCAGAAATCGTTTGAGAAGTTTCAAGCCAACACTCTTCGTATTAAGTTTTTGGATAATTGTGTAAGAGCTGATATCATACCGCGATTCCTACGATTTCGAATACCGAACAATGGGTGCTTTGATAACCAGTCCGTCCATGAGTTCCAAAAGAAACTTCTGAGAAAAGAGATCTTTAAAGCTCGAGAAGATTCACGTTCCATTCAATCGAACCTAGACAGTAGGAGACAAATTGTAAAAGATTCAATTTCAGATAAGCTTCGTCCATCAGTTGTTTTTCATATTCGCCATCGAACTCGAGTACAATGTATGAAAGTAAAAGATACCCACAACAAAAAGCTTATAGCATTATCGGAGGAACAACAAAAACCTCTCTTCAGTGTCGAGAATACAGTGTTAACGTATGGTTTAGATGAAATACCACCTAATTATGTTATACGAACCTTATCACTGGGTCCAAAAAATGCTGTTATCGATAAGTTTCAACCTAATGACATTCTTGCAGAACTTGATGGTCTCCTTCATTTTTGTAAATCTAATGAAGTTGATAGACAGATAATATCAGATATCAATATCAAGACGCTCAATTATGTTAAGAAATTGAAAAAACAAAAAACGTCCCGTAATATCACAATGACCCAAAAATATCTAAAGGAGAAAAACCTCATTGCAGTACCCTTTGATAAAGGAGTGGGAATATGTATTATGAAAAGTCAAGTGTACGAATCAAAATTGAAAGACATTCTCGATCTTCCACAGTTTGAGAAAGTAATTCAAACTCGGAAAAATACAAAACATCCTGTTTTGAAAGAGCAGGAAAGAATTGATGAAAAGCTAAAAGAACTTAAAAAGAACGGTCAGATAGATGAGGCTCTTTATGATAAGTTTCACACCACAGGAAGCCAACCTGCCCGCTTATATGGCCTAGCTAAGGTACACAAACGTAACACACCAGTTCGTCCTGTTTTGTCGATGCCTGGTTCTCCCTATCACAAAATAGCCGAAAAATGTACAGAATGGTTGTCAGTAGTAGATGAATGTAAGATTCAATCGAATACGAAAATGATTTGTGACTCGTTACAGTCAGTAGAACTTTCAGAAACTGACGAGATTGTAAGTTTTGATGTATCATCGCTATACACAAACGTGCCGGTTGTTGAAGCAATTCAGGAATGTGCCAATCTATTGTACTCTGGAAAATACACCATACCACCAGTTGATAAAGAAACATTTGTGGAATTATTAGAACTTTCAACTTGTAATGTTTTAATGCAGACCCATGATGGGTTCTACCGCCAAACCGATGGTTTAGCAATGGGTAGCCCTCCAGCTCCCTTAATAGCGAACGGATGGCTCAGCAAATTCGATCCTCATGTCAGAGATGATGCTTCATTTTATTTTCGATACATGGATGATATCATTCGGAATATCAACAGAGATTCTATTGATGGTAAACTTAATCAGATCAACAATATGCACCCTAGCCTGAAATTTACGATTGAAAAAGAGAACAACTGCTCTATACCTTTCCTTGATATGCTGGTAAAGAGAAATGGTACAAAATTATCGTCGTCTTGGTACAATAAACCAACAGATACCGGCTTGGTAATGAACTACCACTCAGTGGCACCAAAGCGATATAAGAAATCCGTTGTAGCTGGGTTTGTATACAGAATTCATCGAGCATGTAGCTCTTGGAAATCATTTCATCAAAGTTTGTCAAGAGCAGAAAGAATTCTCGAAATGAATCAATACCCACCTACTTTTTATAACCCGATTATCAATCAAACAATCGCAAAGATTCTGACCAGTACTGCTTGTCAAACTGTGACTCCAACAGAAGAAACAGATAAGGTAGTTAAACCCAAAAAGATGATCTTTATTCAGTACCGAGGAAGGATAACAGAGGAGTACTGCAGATCATTGATCAAATGTGGGGCTCCTGTGAATCCCATTTTAACATTACGAAAATTGAAGACCGTGTTGCCGTCCTTGAAGCCAAAAATCGATCATAAAGTGAGAAGTGGAGTTGTTTATCGCATAACATGTCCACGATGTGAATCGTGCTATGTTGGTTGGACTTCTGACCACATGTATACTCGTCTTCTCCATCACAAGAAACCATCACAACCAGTCGGTAAACACCTCAGATCGTGTGGAGCGTTGAAAGAGTTTACGGTGAAAGATATGAAAATTTTGGCTGCAACCACCAGGAGCGAACAATATGGTTTAACTTTGGAAGCTGTTTGGCAAGAACTCATACGTCCTAAGATCAACGTTAAGGAAGAGTTCAAAAGCCGAAAGCTTACAATAATGTTGTAATCAATTTTATTGGTCGCAATCTATAAACTGTATTTTCTGAATTGATATTGCTTATACATGATTGTTTTCTTTTTATTCGTAGGAATAAATAATATTATTAAAAATATTTTGCTGATGATGATGTTAATACATTGAAATATATTCAAAATACTCATTATGTCATGGAAATCAAATTCAACTTGTTTTGCAACAAGAAAATAGTAAAGAGCTTCACTCAGCATTCAGAGAAGCTACAAAATTTGAAAGTGAATTAGAAGTTGAACCAATAGTTGAAGATGAGACCTTTCATGCAACAAAAGTAGCGAAAAAAGTGAAAGAAAATGCAAAATAAGAAAGGTCAAAGCCAACTAACAGAAAGATACAGTCAGAAGGCTCTACATGGTCAATCTGTAATCCGAGGTCGAAACGCTTATGTCGATCAACAAGCAACCCATCAGTGGCTGAGGATTGTAGGATTGAAAGCAGAAACTGAAGGCATTGTCACTGCTCCGCAAGACCAAAGTCGCTTCACGTGAAACTATAAAGCGAAGATCTTAAAGAATAGAGAAGACCTGAAGTGCCCCTTCTGTGACAAATTTGTTGAAACAACAGATCACTAAGTATCTGGATGTCCTGTCTTGACACTCATTGAGTATATCAAGAGACATGATAGAATCGGACAATATCGACACTGGAATTTTTGCAAACACTGTGGTATTGACACCCACCAGAGCTGGTATGAACACCACCCCCCCACCATTAACTGAAGATTAAAAACGTTACCATCCTGTGAGACTTTCCAGTAAATAACGGACAGAAATATTCAAACCAATCGCGCAGACATTATTGTGAAAGATCACAGAGCCTTTTGATATCTATGAGTTTTCCATCAGACAAAAATATAGTTGTCAAGGAGTTTGACAAGCTAAGTAAATATAAGGACCTCGAAATAGAGATTGGGAAAGTGTGGAACCACAAAGCAACGACCGCCCCTGTCATTGTAGGCGCCCTAGGCATGATAAAGAAAGGTATTCAAAAGTTTGTCGAAAATTACCAGGCGAACATATACTCCTCGAAATTCAGAAAATCGTTTTAACCAGTACTGCTCACATTTTGCGAAACTCTTTCCACTTAAAGATTTTTATTACTTTTCACGAACATTAAATCAAAAAATATATATTGCAGACGAAATAATTTCATTTTCTATTAATTTTAGTTAATTAATATTTTTGTACATATCTATATTTTTATACTCATCCAATTTTTTATGTATGCGAATCTATATTTGTTTTACCGAAATGTCATGTATGACCTAAGACCTAAGACCTTTGCTCACCCTAGCTCACTGGGGTGATCCGGTTACCAATTGTGTAAATATGCAAAATAAGGAAATATGTTTATAATAATAATAATAATAATAAGGCCAACTGTGGTTACACGATCTATGACAGGCAGATTAACCACCTCTTCTATATGGATGACTTGAAACTTTTCGGAAAAAGTGATCAACAACTGGAAGGATTGCTAATTACCGTTGGGCACTTCAGTAATGATATTTCGTTGGAATTCGGCCTCGATAAGTGCGCTAAAGCTACATTCTCACGAGGAAGACTAGCGAAAACCTCAGCCATAGATCTTGACCCAGACACGACAATTAGAGAACTGGATCCTGATGAAATGTACAAATATTTAGGAGTTCATGAAAGCGACGGGATTAACCATGCTGGAATCAAGGAGAAAATTCGTAAGGAATACTACCGAAGAGTTAGGTTAGTGCTTAAAACCGAGCTTAACTCAAAAAACAGAATCGAGGCAATAAACACCCTTGCTGTACCAGTTGTACAATGCAGCTACAACCTAATAAACTGGAATCCTCCTGACATTAAAAGTATGAACTGTAAAACTAGAAAACTATTCACGTCAAGTGGTATGCTCCATCCCAAAGACGATATTGATCGTCTCTCTTTGCCTAGATGCGACGGGGGACGTGGACTTATACAACTTG
>RDPX01000451.1:86073-106813 GCA_003991215.1 Morbakka virulenta | reverse complement strand
AACACACAATGATCAATGAGATTTGGGACAAAGGACAGCTTGGAGCAGTGGTAGGGGTGCTAGGAACAGTGGAACAATTGATAATTGATCGATGCATAATGGAAGAAGTAAAGCAGTATCATCGGAATTTGGCAGTAGCATTTTATGATTACAAAAAAGCCTATGACAGAGTACATTATGACTGGATGATAAGGGTGTACGAATGAATTGGAATACCGAAAGCTGTTATCAGATTGCTTAAAAAGTTAATGAATAAATGGAGGACGAGATTAGAGATCTGGGACGGGAATAAAAAGATGATAAGCAGATGGGTTCCAATTATGTCTGGTTTCTTACCAGGAGATAGTTATTCCCCAGTATGATTCTATATAAGCAAGATTCTTGTTTGTGTATTACTCCAGCACACTTAGGGTACCGAATGGGAGAACCAGGACATCGGTTAGTGAAGAGAACACATAGTTTTTTGTGGATGATTTAAAGATTTACCAAGAAAGTCATAATGCCCTTAAAATCGTAAACGAGATGATAGTTCAAGCTACCCGTGACGCCGGAGCTGCTTATGGAGCATCTAAATGTGCAGAGATAGTCTTCGAAAAGGGAAAGATGGTAAGAGGAGAAGGACTCGAAGTACTGGAAGAGAGAATGAAGACCATGGATCCTGATGAAAATGAAATTCACAAGTTCCAGGGAATTGAGCAGGCTGATGGTATAAAGACAAAGAGTGTATTCATCAGAGTAAAGAAAGAGATTTTGAAGAGACTGAAAGTGCTTGTAAATACTGAATTAAGTGATTCAAATTTAATCAAGGCAATCAACATGAAGCTGATACCAGTGGCAGGTTATGCAATGAATATATGTAAATTCAGCACTGGTGAACTAAAAGAATTGGATCAGGTAATTAAAAGACAGCTAAGAGAAAAGAACATGTTGGGGAGACTAGCAAGTGACGAACGTCTATATTTAAAGAGAGAAAAAGGTGGAAGAGGGTTGAAATCAATGACAGATGTGTACAAAGAAACAAGATTACGAGTTGCATGTTATATGGCGAAGTCCAGTAGCCAATGGATTGAAGCAGCATGGATAAGAGAGATGAAAAAGGAGGAGAACGCGATATTAACGGAATCAGTCATGACCATGGCAAAAGTAGGAGTCAGAATGCAGTTTGAAGGAAGATCAGTTAGGATTGATGATAGAGTGATAGAGGAAGATAGAGAATGGAAACCTGCATGGCAAAATGTCAAGACTAGCTTACAAAAAGGTACGGAAACAAAAAGGATTGAAGACTACAAGATCAAAGAACAGCAAAGCCAATTTTATCAGGAACAAAAAGAAGAGTGTCATATTTGGCTCAAGCAGAACCTACATGGCAGAAAAACTGCAGCAATCATGATGATGTTAGAGCAGATGGTGGAGACGACAGCTTGGAAGGTAGCGCGAGGGTTGATGGATGATCGACGATGTAAATTGTGTACAGAGAAAGAAGAAACTGTTGAACGTCTTGTTGCTGGATGCAAAGTACAGTTTGGTATAAAGAGAAATGGGAGATAGGAACGACTATCGAAAACCACAAAGCAAAAGTAGTATGGGATTTTGAATTCAACTTACGAAAAACAACTACAGCAAGACGGCCGGATTTGACCATAGAGGACAAAGAGAAGAAAAAGATCTGGGTATGTGACATGGCGTGCCCTAAGCAACGGAACATTGTGAACACGCGTCTAGAAAAGATGGCGAAGTATAGACAGTTGGCGTTTGAAATGAGAGCAAGACGACCCTACTACGATATTAAGGTTGTACCTGTGATAATTGGTGCCCTTGGAGGTGGTATAAAACAAGTGACGAAAGACATAAAAAAACATTTTTGAAAACCAATAACTTTTGCTCAGGACAGTGGCGGAAATGCAAAACAACAATATTAATAGATAGCGAAACAATTCGAAAGGTGTTTTCAGGACTAATACAATATATTGATTGATATAAATAAGCAAGTTATGAATAGAATTTTGTTTATTTAGTTTTCGATTATTTTTTTATTACACAATCAGATTCGAAATATCCCTTGCGCTGAGTAAGGCTATCTCTTAGGTTTGAGAATGGTTGTTTCATGTATCAGAACATGTTTTGTATTTTTAACTAGCAATATTTGGTAGTTATGTATTATAGCTTGTACCAAAGCTTTATTCATTCAATAATAATAATAGACCTTGTAAATAAAAAATTTCCAGTCATTATTTTTTCTTTACTCAGGCAGTCGATCTTGTGAAAAAAGTTACAAAAGAACCAAACGAAACTCAAGCAATAAAAGCTTTTCGAAAATTGTTGAATTCTCCCAGCCAATGGTATGGCCCGATGAAATTTCCAGATAACGAATCAAATGATGCAGCGCATAAAACCTGCATTGATCATGAAAGTGCGGCTAAGTACTGCCCGGTTCGATGGAAATATATTCAAAAATGGGCTGATGTAAGTACCAATTTTGTTTCTTAAAGATATCGGTTATTCCTTAGCGTGATTTAAAGGTAGATTTATATTGAAATGTGCCATTCTTGGACGAATTCTACGTCCAGTTTATTAATCTGTAAAATTTCTGAGCGACGTTTATCAATATATTGCGATATATTTGTATTGCCGTTAGAATTCCAGATCTGCAAAGAGTTTTTTGTTTGATTCCACTTTTTTGTTACATATTAAAGGGAGAAGTTGAGGAGCCATGGCTTAATGGTTAGTGCAACTGCACTGTAACCTAGAGTTCCGGGTTCAATTCCCCGAGCGGGCAACTTTGGAACTTCACAAAAGAAAATGCCATCGGTTGGCGTCAGGAAGGGCATCCGGCCAAGAAATTACTCCCTGCCAGACCAAAGTTCCTGTGGAGGGCACTGTCTGATCTCCAGTTACCGGGAAAAGGGACGTTAAAACCAACAATAATAAATTAAAGGGAGAAGATATCTTCATATTTTTTTGTAATTTTATTGAATCTGTTTTCAATCATATTTGATGCCGAGTACAGGCCAGAGTATGCTGGACTAAATTATGAAGATAAGAATTTTTACCCAATACAAAATCCAATGACACAACTTAAATTACTTTGGCCTATTAGCCATATCGAAATAAAGTAACATGAAACGCTGGTATTGACGAAAAATTACAGTAATTTGTAAAATTTTGAAGCTTTTGCTCGCTCTGAGTATCAAATCTGAATACTGTAGGTTACGGTGCAAATGCACTGAACACTAAGCAACGTCACCTCGAAAGGCTTTAATGTACCATATGGTCCAAAACCTAACGAGGAAGGCTGTACTCAATGGAGACACATCGCTAACGGTGACAATCCGTGATTAAGGGGGAATGCCGAAAGAAGAAGAAGAAGATTAAGAAAAAGAATAATGGTGGAGAGCCATGCTTCGGTTATTACACTAAGGTACTGAGAATATAACAGTAAGCTACTTGAGCATAGGGAGGTCGAGCATTATTAGTATTCTTGCCCAGGGTAGTCTATCCCTCTTTTTCGTTTCTTGCCTTTTGCTGTAAACCAATAAACTAATAAACTTGTGAGCCAGAAGCATTTGTAAATTGTCATCGATTCTTAAATTTTCCGTACTGCATTTTCGCTTTGGAATAGTCGTTTTGCACTGGCTTTCTTCAGTGGGACCAAATTTGATTTTTTTATTCTGCTTTTACATAAGTGAAGATGTGACAAATTAAGGTGTAGAGTTAAAAAGTGAATTGGCAAACCCCTCCCGAATGTACTTCTTTCAACGAGTGCCATTTGGGCAAGAATGAACGTAAAAGGTCCTGTTGTAGAAATACAATTTACAAGTAATCGAGACTAAATTAAACCAAACCATGGCAGTTGCACAAATATTGTGAAAAGCAAGACGGCGCACATATATCTGAGAAAGTACGTAATATGGAATATTGATTTGGATAGTTTATCACCTTTTCATTGCTTTATTTGCAGCTGTTTTGTGTTTCCATGACGAGTTGCTATTAGAACTTGTTTTCCACGTACCTTATTGTGATATCATACTTAAAGTCGGATGGTAAGAGGCTTAATAATGGTCGTTATGCATAGTTTGTTTGAACATCACGTCTACACTTTCAAGAGTATATGTTTTTCTCCCTTTCAGTTATTTATATATATATTTTTTAATTTTTTTCTGTTCCAGTGGATTCGTCAAGTTATGTCTAAGATCTACCCAAAGATAACGAAGTCCTTTCATTTTACTGGCGAAAAGAACACTGTTCCTGGATGCCCTATATTGATGTGGCCACATCATAACCCATCCAGTGGTGCTATGTATTTTGCTAAAAGTGACTCTAAATGTTCTTCACCAACGCAGTTTGGACTTCCGTTTTTTTTAGAAAGATATGGGCCTAAGTATCATGAGTGGTCATTGACTGCACATGAATCAAGGCCTGGACACCACACACAGTTTCAGGGTAAGCAATTGATCAAGTATTGTCAAATATTCCTCAAACCAGGAACTTTGCTTGTTTTGGATCAAATAAACTTAATTCACAAAGTTTATTTGAAGCACGATTGGAAAATGACGGAAAAACAAGCAAAAAAAGTCGTTAAAAATATGTCTATGCAATCTATTTAAAGAATTATATTTTTTAAAGAGAAAACTAATTTTTGCACAATTAAGAGAGACAAGCAGACCAAGAGACAAAAGAAGGAGGAATATTGCCACTATTCTTTTCCTATGTACGGTCGCAACATACCTCAGTATGTGGTTTACCACATCTAGCAGTTACGTGCAGAGGTATATAGAGGGGGTTTGAGCAAGACAGAAACTTTTTACTTTTTTGTTTTGACCAAGACAGAACCTTTTTACTTTTTTTGTTTTGAGCAAGACAGAAACTTTTTACTTTTTTGTTTAGACTAAGACAGAAACTTTTTACTTTTTTGGTTTGAGCAAGACAGAAACTTTTTACTTTTTTGTTTAGACTAAGACAGAAACTTTTTACTTTTTTGTTTTGACTAAGACAGAAACTTTTTACTTTTTAGTTTTGACTAAGACAGAAACTTTTTCCTTTTTTGTTTTGAGCAAGACAGAATCTTTTTACTTTTTTGTTTTGAGCAACAAAAAAACCTTTTTTTTTACTTTTTGTTTTGACCAAGACAGAAACTTTTTTGTTTTGAGCAGGACAGAACCTTTTTACTTTTTTTGTTTTGACCAAGACAGAAACCTTTTACTTTTTTGTTTTAAGCAAGACAGAAACTTTTTCCTTTTTTGTTTTGAGCAACAAAAAAACCTTTTTTTTTACTTTTTGTTTTGACCAAGACAGAAACTTTTTTGTTTTGAGCAGGACAGAACCTTTTTACTTTTTTTGTTTTGACCAAGACAGAAACGTTTTACTTTCTTTTTTTTTGTTTTTTTCTTTTTTTTGTTTGTGCAAGGCAGAAACATTCTTCGGTGTATTTATCGTTATATTATTTCAAAGATTGAGTAGCGAATAATAGAATCATTAGCAAGAAGTAAATGCAAGCAACCTCTGAGAAGGCAGACTTGATTTTTGTAATATTGTGAATATGTATGAGTGGACCCAAATTTTAGGCCTTGACTGTAGTAACAGAACATCAACGTGTCTCTCCTTTCTTGCTTTCTTTCATCAAAATACCCTGTTCTGCACATCCTGATTGCGTACCTATCTTTGCTGCATAGCCTACCAGATATTGTTAGAATTATTGTTGTAGCAGTTGTATGGGAGCAAGAAGTCGAGTAAAAACATTTCTATTGGACCACAGGTTAGGAAATATCAACAGAAACTTGGCCAATTTAGAATTACAATCTCCGTTTTTACTAAAGAGAATTGCAGAGTGAAGTCAAAAAGGTAAATCTTTAGGTGCTGTTTTAACGGTTTTAGAATTCATGATTATAGAAGATGTATATCTATTGGATATGATCTTCTCACTGGAATAGTGTTTGGAAAACGAAAACGTGGAAGACCCAAAATGAGATTTGAGGACAGCATAAAGAACATAGCTGGAATCAGTATTGCTGGGGCAGTCAGAGGCAAAAGACAGAGAGAATTGGCGAAGATTCTGATGATCATCTGCTGCTGCTGCTGCTGCTGCTGCTGCTGATGATGATGATGATGATGATGATGATGATGATGATGATGATATCTATTTACAGAGGAGCGCATTTGTAAACCAGATGATGTCACACGCTCTAATTCACTACCATTCACTTTAAAACTTAAAAGAAAGAAAAAAACATCCCTTCCCGCGCCGGGAATCGAACCCGGGCCGCCTGGGTGAAAACCAGAAATCCTAACCACTAGACCACGCGGGAGACGATCGGGTTGCGCTAATTAGTAGTATACTTACGTAGGATATTTTGTATTTTAGACGAAACCTTGAATTTTCTGAAGTGATATTTTACTTACGAGATAGATATTTTAATCGATAAAATGACTATTGTGTTATAGCCATGCCATGTCAGCATCGACAGCACCGAAGCAGATGTGCTCCCCCACACAAAAACGTGAGGAATGTTTGACTGTGATGAAGCATCAGCAGCCTTTTTTTAATCAAGCAATCACATTTTAGTGTAATACCAGCATTTTATCCATAGCCCCCCCAGACGTGGGCATGCCCCTGCTCCCAAATAGATTAAAATAAGTAGTTAACACTTCAGACCAAACTGACCCAAAATAAATTATTAAAAGAAATACAAATATCTATGGATAATTCAGTTGCTTTCAGTTTGAATCAACTCATAGAAAGTTAAATTGGCTAAGAAGAGAAAGTCAAGGAGGGTGGGGTTAGGGGTGTCAAGCAAATGAATATGGATACAACACTGCCACGGGCATGCCCCTACCACCATATAAATTCAAAAAAGTAAATCATTTTATCAATAAAGTGTGCCCATTTGCTTGCCTAGGATGTTTCTATAAGTGTACTTTTTAAATCTGAATCTGAAGATCCCACTGAGAAAATGATTGTGGGCTGCACCAAATGACTTTAGTTATTTGGTGGGTTAACTACTTATTTTGATTTCGCGTATTTGGAGGTCATGAATGAAGCCCTCGGCAATATTGTGTCCATTCTCATTTGCTTGATTTTTCTGGCAAAGGGTTTTTAAACGAGTTCTAATTAAATTGGGGTTGCTGATTACGAATATGAACTCTGTTTTTGTCCATCATATCAGTATTTCGAGCTATGCAATTTTCCAATTTTTGATGAAAATTACTCATCTGTAGCTATATCCAAGGTTTCATAATAAAAACGTGATTTTTTTGTACTATATTTTGTATATTAATAATCAAGGAATAACAAGTATTACTAAGTGAATGTACAGCAATCCAAACAGAATGACAGAACAAAATAGAAAATAGAAAAATACATATATATGTATATTTATGGAGCACAGATCAGTATCAAATAGCAGTTATCTGAACTTTCTTTTCTTGGCTGATCTCTGATGTACAGCTTCTGGGTTGTCTCTCATCAAGCTACAGCAAGTGTGAGATCCACCGACCTTGATACAGTTCTTCCATTGTTTTAATGTCCTGATGAAAACTCTCCCCTTGTTCCTCACTCACATCACCAAGATTCTCTGAGAAATTGTCCAAATGGCTGTCTAAATAGTGGATTTAGATACTCATTTTACATCCAAGATCTCGCAGGTTCATTAGTAGTTCTTCTACAATCTCTTCACAGTTGTCTGCTTTCTTATTTCCTAGAAAATTCTGTACCCATTACAAAATGTGTTCCAAGCTCTTTCTTCTGCCTCATTCATTGATGTGATAAAGTTTGGATCTCTCATAAGTGTTCTAATTTGGGGTTCATCAAATATAACAGCCTTTTTCCTCTTCGCTAAGCCCAGGAAAAGTTGAACATATATAGCTGAAACATTTACCACTGGGATAAAGAGGTTTGACAAACTGTTTCATCAATGCAAGTTTTATGTGCAAGGGAGGAAAGACAATGTTCTTCCTATTCACTGGAGGATCATTGATGACATTCTTATCACCAGATGCCAAACTCTGTCGCCGAGGCCATTCATTCTTCACCCAATGCTCTGCTGTAGCTCTACTGTTCCAGTTAGCCAGGAAACAGGGATATTTTGTGTACCCTACTTGCTGACCTAAAAGACATCTACCAGACAATCCTAACACAGTTGTCTGTGGGAGACATTTTCCTGAGAACTTTCCCAGTATAACAGTTTTTGGGGAAAAAAAGACCTCGTGATCCTCCTGTGTTTACATGTGTAAAACCTTCATCGATTCCTACACCTGCTCCTTCAAAGAGAAAGTCTTTCTCAAGCAAAGTATGTTCAAAGGTACTTAATCAAAAGCCTGACGAAATTAATTCGTTTCTCTCTTGTGATGAAACCTCCTCATTCGAAGAATTATGCTCCAAGGCATCAGATAGGGAGGAATATTTTGATGACTTTATTTCGTTTACGAGTAAAGATTTGGACTACTTGATTATTCAATCAAAGGACTTTCAAGAAAAGACTGGAGTTTCATGTTTTTTATTAGAAATAATGAAGGATTTTCCTTTCATGAATTTCGTGCTGGTGTAAAATGTACTGTATCAACCCTTTCAGTAAACCGTGTCGTTAAAATGACAAGCTATTCACAAATTGAAGAAGCACTACGGTATCTTCAATGTTTAATTCTAAGCCATAAACAAGAAGTAATACCGGACCAGATGGACTGTATTGCTTCACGCACCTTTGTCGGTGAGAAGAAATACAAACCAGAAACTATCGTGCGGCCATTCGAATATTTTAATATTTCAAGATCTTTGTATAGCCGAGTTCGTCAAGATTATGAATTACCGAGGTTAACTATGTTATCTCAAATCACAACAAAAATTAGTAATTCGTACTCAGATAGTGACTACATTACAAAGATATTTTCCAGCATGAAAGATGAACGGCATAAAAATTGTATCATATTAATTGATGAAGTATATGTAAAGCCTTCGATATCTTATCATGCAGGCTCCATATTTGACAGATCTGTAAATGATCCAAAGAGACTTGCTACTACTGTACTTTCATTCATGATTATCTCTCTATTTGGTGGGCCAAAGTTTTTATGCAAGATGCTTCGACTTAGCAAATTAGATACTGATTTTTTATTCGAACAGACAGAAACATTATTAGGGATTATTCAGAGTTCTTCTGGAATTGTACATGCATTGTGTTAAACCATGGCTTAAAGTTGATCACATTTTCCTGCTTTTCGACTTTGTTCATTTTTTTGAAATCAGTTAGAAATACCTGGTTGATTGAAAAAACACAAGAGTTTTATTTTACAGATGATGATGATGATGATGTTCAATATGTTGCAAAATGGAGTGATTTAAAAAAACGTCAAAACCCAAAACCAAACTATGATCTTTACATTAATGAACGTCTTAGAGATTTGACCTAATTTTGATGAAAGAGTAGGATTTAAGCGGTTTTTTCTCTCAAAATTTCTTAATATCCATTTCAAATTACCCGCCTTCAGCTCACGCCTTCAGTTGCATGTCTGTTAGGCCTGTTAGTTATAGATCGCCATGGTACCGAGCCATACTTATTTCCATTGTGTAACAGAACACATTTCAAACTTCTTTTCGAACTTCTCACCTTCTCACCGGACTCCAGAGTAGGCGGTTGCCTGTCAGCGAGGAAGCGTCAGGGATGACCATCTGCCACGGTCGAGGTAGAGCTCAGTTGCGTTGACCTCTTGCCAGGTGGTGCCCTTCTCTGCAAGATATTCAGACAGATACTGGTGCCAGCGTTTTTGTGGCCGGCCACTTGGTCTAGTGCCTTCAACTGCGTAATTGAAGGCTAGAGACAAGTGGTGGTCTGAGGGTCTCCTCTTGATATGTCCGTACNGTAGGCGGTTGCCTGTCAGCGAGGAAGCGTCAGGGATGACCATCTGCCACGGTCGAGGTAGAGCTCAGTTGCGTTGACCTCTTGCCAGGTGGTGCCCTTCTCTGCAAGATATTCAGACAGATACTGGTGCCAGCGTTTTTGTGGCCGGCCACTTGGTCTAGTGCCTTCAACTGCGTAATTGAAGGCTAGAGACAAGTGGTGGTCTGAGGGTCTCCTCTTGATATGTCCGTACCATTGTATTTGAGTGTTCTTTTGGAACTGTCAATAAAAAGCCTCCAATCCCATGAATCATAAGCTGGAAGTCCCATAAAGAGAAGTAACCCTTCTGCATCAGTCTAGATGATACAGTAAAGTCCATATAAAACAATTAAAAGAATGTAGGTATCATAAACTCTTTTTTTGATATGCATTGGCACCCCTGATGTCAGTAGTATCCCGTTCCTTTCAAAAGCTGCCCAACCCAAGCCAATTTTGTTTGTTCGCAGCAGTTTCATCATTTGTACATGACAACTTGGGTCCAAGGTAAACAAATTCTGCAACCCTTTGAATACTTCTTCCATCTATGGTTGGATTGTTACTTTGTTGATTCTTTTCAATAGACATTAACTTTGTCTTGCTGACGTTTACACACAGCCCCACTTCTCCTGCATATGTGGTGACTGCATCAAGATAGTTCTGTACGGCCTCCAATGAGCTGCTTATTGCTGCTATATCATCTGCATAACTCAGGTCAGATATTTTGTAACCACCAATGGAAAAGCCAGTGTTACAATTCTCTCCTACTTTGAGCAAGACAGGTGCAATTGCAACACAAAACAGTACTGGAGAAAGGGTGTCTCCCTGCTTCAGATTGTTAAGGATTCTTACTTCCCTTGTGTTGCCTACATCAGTCCTTATTGTTGCGCTTGAGTTGTCATGTCTTTGTAAGGAGTTCTATGTACTTTTTGTTAATGGCTGTACTTTCAAGTACCTTCGACGGCATGAACAGTTTTACGCCATTAAAGGCTTTTGTGAAATCTATGAAAGCGTTGAAAACCGGATTGTTAAAATCAATAGATTTTTCTATAATCTGTTCCAAACCAATTATTTGTTATATTGCATTCCATCCAGGCTGATATGCTGCCTATGAAATGGAGAAGGAAGTATAAAGGTCTTCTTTAACTCTTGCTGCTATTATGCTCAGAAACAACTTGTAAACATGGCTAGGTTGGCTGAAAGGTCTATACTTTCCACAGTCCAGTCTACTCCTTTTCTTAAATAGAAATACAACTACAGCATCTTTAAAATCTTTTTGAATTTTATTTGTGGTCAGTATCTTCTTGAACAAACTTGTTAAGGCATTTAAAAGGGAGCCCCCTCCTGCTTTAATATATTCTGCGTAAATGTTGTCTGATCCTGCACATTTGCCAATTTGGATTTGCTTTATTGCGAGCTCGTCTTCTTCTTTTAGAATACATCTGAGCTGCAGGTATTTAGAATTGCTGTAGGATTGTCAAAATACAACTCCTCATAAAAAGTTACCCAGCGTTCTAAGATGGATTCTTTGTCATTCAAGATTTCTCCATCTTTGTCCTTTATTCCCCAGCTAATGTTTTGGGACTTTATTTTAAGTTTACGTAGATTTTTTTAATACCGTCTGTTTGTTGCCAAAGAATTCATCAAATCAATTTCTTTTTCTATGTTCTGTTTTCTGTCCCATTTGACCAATCTCTTTGGCATGGCTTTTGTTTCTTTATATTCTTTTGAAGAGGCACCACAATGCTGCCCGATGCTGTGTTTATGTTTTATGGCTAATTTTGCTTCAATATACATCCATGCAGGGTGATCTTGCACTTTTTTGTCAAATCTTTTTTTGACTGCTTCATGAACTCTTGATTTGATGTTTTCATGCAGTTCATCAGGCTCCATGTTGTTATCTAACAGAGCAGCAAACTCATTTTTTAAATCAACTTGAAAAATTTCTTGCCTTTTTCTATCACTTTTCTGGTCTAAGTTGATTTGACTCCTTCTTTGGCCATGCGAAAGTCAGCCACTCTTGCTCTGACTTTTACTATGATAATAAATGTCAAGTACTTTAAGGGCTGAACTGTCTAAAGCATTTTGTCTGTTAGAGTACTTGCCTGTCAAGATAAAATCAATTTGATTTTGAGGTTTTTCATCTGGTAATATCCATGTGTAAAGTTGTCGTTTCTTGAAAACGGAATTTGTGACTATTGGGTCATTTCGCTTGCAAAAGTCTGCCAGGATTTGACCTCTAGGATTAGAAGTCCCAAGAGTACACTGGCTTATAACATCTGGGAAAATTACATCCAGGTTGTTTATCTTACAGTTGATGTCGCCCACGATGAACATATGATCTCGTTTTGGTATTTTGTTTACCAATCTCTGGACGTGGTCATAAAGCTCATCCACTTCTCTGCTATCATAGTCTGAAGTTGGGAAATAGCATTGGATAAGAATTATTTTAGAGAATTTTACTTTTATAGAGAGCATTTCAAGATGGTCAGAAATAGGTTGCTAGCCATCAACAAGTTGCACATAACATTTATGTACCACAAAGCTCACACCATTTGACCTGGACAATCCGTTGCCAGAAAGGAATAACTGGTGCTTTCACTCATCTAAAGTATCAACTTTTGATAAAAGTTGGTTTTCACTAATTCTTGTATCATATCCAATGCTCCACCATTCAGATCATTAATTGTTCTGATGTTATTTATGCCAAAATCCATCACGTGGTATGTATTTTCTCTGTTCGCATGTTTCATGCCTGTCCGAGGTTGCAGGCACGAACCCCTGTTTGCTCCTGCTAGATCAGCCCCGGGCTGATGATGTGCACCTGCTCCCTGCTGTGACACCGATCTAGGTTGCCGATGTGCCCTCCTGTTCGCATGTCGAGGGTTTGGAGGTCGCCCCCTCTGTGTATCCAAGGCTCTTTGTAAAGTCATTTTTCCATGTTGGTTTTAACAACCAATTCCTTCCCAGGAGGAATGTAAGCATTCGTTTTTTTATGCTGGCTTAGAGCACCATAGGAAGAGGTGATTATTCGTTCACCACTCTAGAAGACTTGCTTCACCTGCTAATGAGGGCCTTCTCCTCATTGCTGTAAAAGATTGTACCGAGATAGAGCTTTATCGATAGCGGCACTATTTTATGCCGACCTGACAAAAATCAAATGCGGTTGCCTTCCCGAAAAGAGTCCCCCTACCCATGCTACAGACTCAGCTCCACCGGACAGTCGGATGTAGTTTATTGTCATATCCAGGACATATATTATTGTAAATAAGTAGTCAGGTAATTTGTATGAAGTTTGGTTGAGATTAATATTAAAAGGTGAATGATACTTTGTAACCATGACAGCAGTAAAGCGTCGTCTCTTGTAGCAAGATATTTCTGAGGCTGCGCATTTGTCCAATACACAAGAACAACAAAACACAAGACACGACATTTCGACTCGTTCAGTCAAAATAAAGTCATCGATTTTGTTAAGATTAGAAATTGTAACACACGCGCGCATGCCTATATGTAAATATGTGTGTTTTGTTATTGTTGTTATGTTTTTTAATTAACATGACGTCACGACGTGTTTGGTCATAATCAAGTCATCGATGATGATGACATAATGAATTGTCTTTTGTTTGATCATATGTTTAAATTGCAAAATTTGTGCATTTGTAGGTACAGAAGAACATTTCCGAGATACCTGTGGCGGCATTATTTCATGGATAAATGAAAAGGGTTATTTTGTAAACTTTATTGAAGGCTGGGCTTTATATTCCGAAAATCCAATCCTCTCAGATGATACTGATCTTTACAAGGACAATATGCTGCAAAAGTTGGGCATGTTGAAATGGCAGGTATTTGAAAAATAGTTATAGTATAAGAGACAAATTCAAAACATTTGTATACTTAACTGAGTACAAACCGGTACCTGTGGACTTGAAGGCCACACGATTTACTGGTTGAGCTCAGAGTGCTACGTTTGCAACCAGATAGCTTTTGCAATGTATTCTTTTATTCTTCCGTTTCTTTGCATCTATATTTTGCAATGTTAAATCCTAACCATTTGAATTATATTTTATTTTCATAACTTCCTTGTGCGCATTGTTTGTTTGGATCATATGATCTGACCTTGGAAGATAAATCAACATTCTTTGTGAGTCTCAGCTCTATAAGCATAACTGGAATGAGGGATCCAAAGATAGGGAGGTATGGAAAGAAAAATACATTCAAATGATAGACAGCATTGCAGAAGTGATCTGGTTAACGATGTAGCTCAGTTCATTTGGTTGGTAAAGCTTGTTGCTATAACAACCATAGACACTGGTTTGTTTACTGTTCTTTAACTTTTGTTATATTATATTATATTTTATTAATTATATTATATTATATTATATTTTTATACTATGTTATATTATATTATATTATATTATATTATATTATATTTTTATATTATGTTATATTATATTATATTATATATTATATTATATTATATTATATTTTTATATTATGTTATATTATATTATATTATATATTATATTATATTATATTATATTTTTATACTATGTTATATTATATTATATTATATATTATATTATATTATATTATATNGACACTGGTTTGTTTACTGTTCTTTTATTTTTGTTATATTATATTATATTTTATTAATTATATTATATTATATTATATTTTTATACTATGTTATATTATATTATATTATATTATATTATATTATATTTTTATATTATGTTATATTATATTATATTATATATTATATTATATTATATTATATTTTTATATTATGTTATATTATATTATATTATATATTATATTATATTATATTATATTTTTATACTATGTTATATTATATTATATTATATATTATATTATATTATATTATATTTTTATACTATGTTATATTTTCATCAAAGAATTGTAATGCAGCTATATTGCTCTTTTAATTACTTAGATACCACCAATACAATTTTACAGAATGTTACAAAATAATATACTATACTATACTGTACAAGATTATAACGAACCGTAGTAGACGACACTAACATCCTTTAATGTTTATTGTATTTTCGTTTACTATACTATAGCACGCTGACCTGTATGTAGCTACAAAATTTGATGATAAGAAACAAAAAATAGCCAGCGAAGATTACGGAAATAACCATCAGAACTTCAGCGTATAACAACATGTGATCTTACAATTTTTCAGTTTTAACTTTGTTAATTTATTACTTCATAGAATTTAAATGCTATTCTTACCTGATTTAAATTTATTATTCAGAATTTGTAGATACATTTGTTTCTCGAGTTTTAATGTATCTTGAAGAAGCATTAATACACTACGTGCATTTTAACCCTTTGTTGAAAATCAAAATTTATTTCAGTTTAATTGTGTTACTTTCGTTTGTCGCAGATATTCAGAGCTGTTCGCTTAATTGTAGACACAGGCTTGCATTACAGAGGAGAAAATAGGTAATTTACAATTTCAATTACTCTTTGTTGATGTTTTTTAGTAATGACTGAAAGGATGACGTTTTAGTATCTTAGTATGCCTTGAGACATCTTGCTTCTAATTCATTTATCTGTTAGAAGTGTGATATTGCCAAGTTTGGACACGTTTTATTAGCAGTTAGCAATTAGCAGAGGAAAAGACATTTGAATAAAGAGATTTTTGAAATATGAAGAATGAAACCCAGTACTAAAGTAATCATATGTACTAAAGTGGCTTTCCCTTTTTTTTGGTTAAAAAAATATAAATTGTCAACTTATTACACACGACCGCCATTGCTGTCAACATTATCGTTTTCGTTCTCATTACGATCAGTGTCATTTTTGTATTTGCCATCTCCTCTTTCCTTCTCAGGATTTCTGTTGTCATCCTTTTCACTCTAGCCAAAAGGATGCATTTGAAATCATGTTTATCTCGCCAGAATAGAAATATACAAATTTGCTAATACTGTACGAATTAGGGGGGGGAACGGGGGAGGAAATATTTCAAGATAGTCTGTCATCTCTTCGTGATCTTTTCCCCTAAAAAATTGAAGGCTAAAACACAGGCAAAAGAAACGTGAGTTAGGTGTTTTATTGCTCAGACAATCTAAAGATATTTGTATGAACCCTGTGGTTGAGTGCAGCTACGACTGAGCAGCACTTAAGTAAATTGTTTTATCTCCTATTAACAAAAGTGGCTGAATTTTATATTTACCAGAGAAGAACAAATTCTGAATCTTTTCCTTGCAATGAATTCATTGATAAATAATTTGCGACAGAGTGGAATTACTAGTTCATTATTCGTGGATTGGTAATTTGGAATAATCTTCAACCTTTGAACACAGAGATATCTTGCAAATATTGTGGTACACTAGGATTGATAATGTTTTCAGAAGGATTAATTAAACGAAAAAAAAACCTCCCTAAGGACAACTATCTTTTCGGGATTGGAGGGCTTGCGTGCTTTGTTGATCCTAAGAGCTATGCTGGCGGGAGCCTTGTGTTTCTGGTAGGGCCAAGATAACAGACAGGTCGAAGGGGGGAAACCAGACTAAATGTGACCCCTGGTCTTCCAGGTTAACAACTCACTCATGTAAAAATAGCGATGTTACAGAAACCTCAAACATCATTACTCACGAATAGCAGGGAGCAGCAGAGTTTGCCGATGATGGCATTTTGACAACGTTAAAGCTCAGTATCTAATGGGATCTTTTTCTAATCCCAAAAAACCCATTAAGATCGGACATTGGAATGTAAGATCTATGTGTAGGAGTGAAACAGCAGTACAGATCGCACGGGAAATGGATCGTTGTAGATCGGATATCCTTTGAATCAGCTAGTGCAGATGGACGAAAGCAGTGATGAGGAACTGCATGTAGGAGGTGTGGCCATTATGAGCAGCCAGCAAGCAATGAAATCCTTGTTAGAATGGACATCAATAAGCAGGAGGATCATAACAGCGAGATTCTACTCGAAATATGGGGAGTGACTGCTGTCCACGTCTACGCGTCTAACAACGAAAAAGAAGATTCAGAAAAAGACCAGTTCTACCAAGAACTCCAGGAAACGTTGGATGCGTGCAATAAAAATGACTGATATTCGTTATGGGAGACCTTGACACCAGTCTTGGAAGAGAAAACAGTGGTTATGAGAAAACGATGAGTATACACGGACGTGGAGTACAGAATGATAACGGGGAAAGGTTGCGAGTTTGTCCAATGAACAGTTTGGTAATAACAGGAACTATTTTTCCTCACAAAGACTCACAAAGAATCAGACCGACCACCGTTTGATAAGTGAACATTGGAGATCATCAGTGCTTGACTGCCGTGTGCAGAAGGTAGCTGATATCGACCGTGATCATTACTTGGTGACGGCCCGCATCAAGCTACGTCTCACCTCACACAGATATATGAAGAAGATCAAGCCCAGACCTGATGTGGAACGCCTTGAAGATGAAGAAACGAAAATGAAGCTTTACGAGATGGCGAAGAAAAGGTTGGAAGAAAACAAGAACAGCGAGCGCCGAGACGTGGAGGAAGTATAGGAATACGAGAAGAATGCCTATATCAAGTCAGCAGAAGAGGTGATTGGTTTCAAGAAGGGAAAGAATAAGCCATGGATACGAGACTAAACCTAGAGTCTAATAGACGAGAGAAAAGCAATCAAGACCAGAATTGATAGCACACGTTCAGAGAGGATCAAAGACAGACTGAAGCAACAATGCAAACAGAAAGACACTCATGTGAAGAGATGTGCGAGGGAAGACAAGAGGGAGTGGGTGAAAAAGAAACCAGAAAGAGCTGAGAATGCAGCACAATATGGGAGACAGAAAGAATTGTGCGTAATAGTGAAGCAACTCACTGGACAGATTTCCAGATAGGTAGTAACAGTCAAGAATAAGAATGGAGATCTGCCGAAGAGTAAAGCAGCCAGACTAGAAAGATGGAAAGAGAACTTCCTTAAAGTTCTCAACAGAGAAGCACCAACTGAGCTACCAGAAAATTACACCGAGCAAATAGAAGACATATCAGTGGAACTACCTGCCATTGAAAAAGGTGAAGCGGCAGTGAAAGCGTTGACAAATGGGAAGTCCCCTGGAGTGGAACAAATCACTGAAGAGATGCTTAAGGCAGACGCTTCTATGACGACCACAGAGATGAAACAAGTTCTTGACCTTATTTGGGAAAGTGCAAGAGTTCCAACAGAATAGAACAAGGGTCTTATGTGCACGATCTCCAAGAAATGGAATCTACACGAATGTGGAAACTTGCGAGGAATTACTACCACTAACAGAACATTTATCTTTGGCATAAATGTTCTGTTTTTCATTGATTATTACATGTTCACACAACATTGTTGTTTGCACCATTGCCTAATGCGAACAATTGTAGATGATTTTTTGCAAGTGTTTATGTTCTCTCTTTAGGGGATTTGTAGCCAACCCCATCCAATTATCACCCTGCCTATAACAATCGCCGAACGTGCGACACCTTTGCAAGGGTCCCTCTGCCCAGTTTGTGTGACTGCCCTACCTATACTGTATTGGTCACTTGTTTCCCTAAATTACAGTTGCTGATATCATCTTCAGTGTTGCGATCTTTGCTAATGATCAAGATCTATGACTTATTATTTGCTTCCTTTTAGGGAGGATTCCTTTCATTTTTTAATCGCACCGTCAATTTCAATTGCCTTGTTTATTTACCATTCGTTTCAACATTGCACACAAGTCTACCAGGTATTAATCACTGCAACCGTCCTTGTACCCGCTTTTGTTTATGAACTACGGCCACAAATGGTCAAATTCTTTATATATAGCATGAGTGTACATGTAACTCAGTGCATGCATTGTTATCTTTCAGGTGGACAAAATTCTGAATGTACCCAAAAAAACCCTTTATTTTTATTTTTATAACGGTTTCCCATACATTTATGCAACTTGCTTTGCATTATCATCACCACTGTTGTACGTCACTTAAAAAATATACTAGGTATAGTTACAGCAAATTTTTACTTTGAGTCGTTTCAACACTGGTCCTCATTATCAAACAAAAATTAGCCCACATCTAGTGAAAGAAAGAGCTGTGTTATTTGACATTTGCCAATTGCCCATATCTTTGGGTCATTTTTATTTAAAAAGTACCCCTTTGTAGTCATTATTATTTAAATACCACCTTCTTGAACTCTTTTTTCACCCAGCACATGGGCTTTGGCTCAATTTGATAAATACACATGGGATACAACTGATTTTGTTGTCAAAGAGATTACGCGTTACATGAGTGATCCTGGACAGGCCACAGCGTACATGCTTGGTCGACTGGATATTCTGGAGTTACGTCAAAATGCAGAAAAAGAACTCGGTCATTTGTTTAATATTAAAGATTTCCATTATCAAGTAAGTATTTTGTTATTACGTAGAACTCTTTTCCATTCTTTGTTCATCTACGACTAGTACATTGTTTTCAAAGGATAGGCACAATAACACTGCAAATTTACAGTTTTATGAAGATCTGTACGTGAAGGATGGTATTCAAATATACATAGAATCCCAGTAGTTGTTATTTCACATATCTCTTTTCACTGCAGTCCTTGTACGAACCTGTAGCAAATATTATTATCGTGTTTCCCATAATTTGAAACGCAAATTAGTGAACGGATTTTTACCCCTAGCCTAAAAAGTT
Organism: Morbakka virulenta; assembly: GCA_003991215.1. Classification (NCBI taxonomy): domain Eukaryota; kingdom Metazoa; phylum Cnidaria; class Cubozoa; order Carybdeida; family Carukiidae; genus Morbakka; species Morbakka virulenta. Next base: position 87,279 of record RDPX01000451.1, on the reverse strand, counting down.
GGTTGCATGCATATTGTTGATTTGCCAAATGTTAGTTATAAAATGCACAAATATGACATTGCACATCAGGCACACTTGCTACGCAGCGAAGACGTGGGTAATAAACTCTCCCTTATTTGATAAAGCTGCGCCAGGTTGCCCCATATTGCATCCAAAATTTTGCTGGACCCTACCGCTAAGCTATTTATTCCTAGTAAAAAACCAGAGTTTAGCCTAACATGAATTTGAAAGTTATTTTACACAATAATTAAAACGTAAACAAAACAAAGCAATCTAATTATATAAATTCTTATCTGATGCGTATGCTCAGCTTTCACTGCCATTTCCTTTGCATACCATCGTTGTCTTCTGCAACAAGTGTGCATTGTACTGCATTACGATTCTGTATTTTTTCAATTCATCGTGGTCAGTGCCTTCAGGGTAAAGGTTGCCCTTAATAATTGGGAATAACCTTTTTTGAGATAAATATTTGACGATCTCTTGGCTTCCAAGCTTAAAAGACCTAATCTTTGGTGTCATTGATTTTGTTTTTCAAATAGTCGATATCACCAAACCTGTATAGAATTTTTAAGGCGTTTTCGCGATATCTGCAGCGAGTAAAAGCTATAATGGAAACCTCATACTATTTCATACACAAAACGTTATGTGATAAGCTGATTGTTGAGAAGTTCTTAGTTTTAGTCAAATAACGTTTATTTTCCCCCGAGCATCGTGCCCACTACTGGACAAAACTTTTGGGAGAATGACAAACATCCAAACAAATTCTCCAAAATTCTCCAGTTCTTTATCCTTAGCTTGTGTCTATTTTTTTCATTATTGTTCCTGACAATCGTTCTCTCTGTTTTCGTACGATTGTTTACCTGTGTTCATCGCTTTCTATTTCTTCATTGCACCTTTAAACTACCCATTCCTCCCTTTTCTTTTTCTCCTTACATTTTCTTCATTTCCCTTAGTGCTCTCTTTCTCTCTCTCTCTCTCTCTCTCTCTCTCTCTCTCTCTCTCTTTCTCTCTCTCCTTCTCCCCTTTACTCCCTATCTTTTTTTTTTTTTTCCTTTCTCCTTCTTTTTCCATTTCTCTTTCTCTCTTTATTTTCTTTTATTTCTTTTTATTACTCTTTCTACACTTATTTATTTTTTATTTTTCTCTTCATTGTTATCTTTTCTTCAACTTGTTTCTTTTCTTTTTTTCATTTCATCTTCTCTTTAT
>RDPX01000451.1:73316-86048 GCA_003991215.1 Morbakka virulenta | reverse complement strand
CTCTCGCGCTCTCTCACGCGCTCTCTCTCTCTCTCTCTCTCTCTCTCTCTCTCTCTCTCTCTCTCTCCCTCTCTCTCTCTCTCTCTCTCTCTCTCTCTCTCTCTCTCTCTCTCTCTCTCTCTCTCTCTCTCTCTCTCTCTCTCTCTCTCTCTCTCTCTCTCTCTCTCTCTCTCTCTCCCTCTCTCTCTCTCTCCCCTCTCTCCCTCCATCTCCCCTTTTCTTTCTTTTTCTCTATTTTTCTCTCTTTCTCAAATTTTTCTTAGACTCAATCAATTTTATTCAATGAAAATAGGAAGCTGAAGCTATAAAAAGAGTCGCTGTTTCTTTTACTAGCTGTCTTGATAACTAATTTTGCGTTGACGCATTTTTCTGTTACGTTGCCTAAATTTTTTGTAGCAGTTGAGATTACTTTGACTCGTTTTTTTTGCTGACGTCACCATATTACTTTTAACAACATCACAGTACGTCATCGTAGTGAGATGGATTCCTTAAATCTAGTGGTCGTTGTATCACCAACCATGAGCACAAGGCAGTTTTTTATTATCAAATAGGGTGACCAAATAGATTTTTTTAGTTTTTTAGACTGTTAGTTTTATATAAGGAGTTGTGAAATCTTAAATTGGCCTATCGTATATTGCCAAAATCTTTCTACTGTATTTGCTGATTTTGGGATGCCAAATGTCAAAATTTTATTGTATGCGTAAGGAGACAAAAGTTTTCCTTTAACATATTATAATGAGAAACTACAGTAGGAAAGGGTTTCAAATCGATATTTATAAGCACATGCAGTTCTGGTGTATTGCACTGTACCTATAGCTTACTGCAACAAGTACACTTAACGCCAGAGTTTTGCAAATTTACAACTTGATCCGAAATACATGGTCTTGGTTATCTGTAAGCTATCTTGATTCTCTGCTGCCTTTGGTTCAATATGAAGGCAGAGAGAATTTCATGACGATAGGTGTAAACTGGCTGTGGCCAGGGTAGTCTTTTATCTAGGATTTTGCCTATTAGAATTTGTTTCAACTATAATTTTTACTTTGTATTTTAGATTTTATCACAAGGGTGTTCACCGATGATGTATATAAAAGATAACATTAAGTCTTGGATTAATTGCGTTAAGGATCAAAGTGGACCTTTGTGTGACTACGTTTTAACTCCGAAAAAGACTTTGAAAAAGAGAAAATTAAGTACAGTTTCTAATGACATTAGCTGGCATTTAAAGTCAGCTAGAGTGAACTACGTTTGACCATTTGGTATCATACAAATTCTACATCTCCAAACAATACATTGTCTAGCAGCAACTGGAAGATATTTTTATCCAAGCATTGTAATATATAGTTCGGGTGTTGGAGTAGTGCTTTATATACTTGAAATGTAAATTGGAAGTTACTGAACAGAGTTATTACATAAGGATTTTAGGGCTAAATACTTAAAGTTCCTTTTTGAATTACCACAGACAACCGTCTTACCTCTCTTTACATATATGTATATATATGATATAGATATATTTTCATACTAGCAGAAGTGCCCAGCGCTGCCTCTGCCATTTAAATGAACGGTCTAAATAACATTAAATAATTTCCCGCACCATAAATACGTTAGGTGAAAATCGAAGTCGCTGGAACCGTTCTCATATTTTGGGGGAGCGGAAGGTGGGAGGTGGCGCTGCGAAGCTTTTGTTAAACGCATTATTCTATTATGGGACTTTATTTAAATAGACGGACCTCCCCCTGACTAACTATTTGGTTGCTGGCAGCAGTCTTGATATTGAGGAATAGAATAGCCTCTTTTTTAAGACTTGGTCGTAAAGTACATCAAAACTAAGCTTTGAATATTAGTTGGGTCACATTCATTTTTTTATTTAGATCTGTGTTTTACAGCGTGCCCGGACCTCTCCCTTTTTTTGCCTTGTCGACGTCCTGATAGATTTGTATCAAAGAGGGATACAGCTTAAGTACAACTTAAGTTCAACGCTGGGCTGCAGAGTTCCCCGGCAGCAACTTTGAGCGCTGTTTTTGTTGCCTGTTGTACAATTCTGTTCTGGTCAAGCACACAGACGTTTATATATCTACGTCTGTGTGCCAAGATTGCACACACACACATGTATATATATATATATATATATATATACATGTGTGTGTGTAATCTTGTATATTCGTATTAAAAAGTGCTTAATGCAGATAGCAGCGCTTATATACATAAGGTGAAGCACAAAAAATAAGAACTATGATTGCAACTTCTCAACAAAAGATCAGAAGTTAAGTTCTGATCTTTTGTTGAGAAGTTGCAATCGTAGTTCTTATTTTTTGTGTTTTACCATATATATATATATATATATATATACATCTCTTGAGCTCTTGATTCCAAGCTCTGAATCAATGGTCTTGTTTGATGCATCCAAGTGGTTTCCAAAAGTATCGAAAGGTAGAATGACGCCGGCTGTATCCTTTGACAACGGTGCCATTGGTCTCTCATCTGGATTATACGCACTACTGTCAGGCACGTGTGTAAACGTAAACACAGCATCTAGATCGTTGTTTTCGAATTGTCTAGCCCAAACTGCTAAAGCCTGTTTGTTCTCTGGAGCTTCATCCGGTAAGCCGTCTACTGAAATAAAAACAAGTGATTTGACATCCTTGTTTGGCGTTAATGCAGCATCTTGGAACTCATATAACACATATAGAATTCTTTTAAAATCGTCAGAATCCGTTTCTGCACAGCTTTTGTCATGTTTACCACTTCTGATGGAAATAAATGCAGGACCATTGTAACTTATTTCACCACTTCTTTTTAAACAGGCTACATAGACAGAGGGAATAAGTTTATGTTTCTACCCTATATCATACCTATGTCAAACCATTCCTGGTATTTTCTGTCCACGTTATCCGAGTATTCTGCAGAAGATATCTTAAAACGTCATTTTGATTGAGGATCCAGTGCTCTTCTATATCGCAGCCATCACGCCCACTTACGTTTAAAAGAGCTTTGTCCACACTACACCACACCTTCCAGTTCTATCTTTTTTACAACTATCTCACACCTTATTGGTGTTTAGATCGCTTGACGGTTCTGTACCACCTCGGTTGTGCTGTTTGCGTATAGAGAAGGCTATTTTCAATTTAATCATTTGAAGTTGACGCCTCTTATTACTCTGGTATTGAGATGGTCGTTTTCATCTCTCCTCTTCGTAATGAACGAGTGTGCATTCATGTGTTCCTATAATGCTCCATGTGGTTCATTTCAGAGCAAGGAGAAAATAACAGGTTTCCATTAGGTTCACATTTTACAACACCATGATGACCAATCAGTCCAGGCCATACGCTATTCTCTTTTACAACTCTGGTATTGAGACAGCCGGCTAGTGTTACGTGTTTTTTTTAGGAATTTTCTTTAGTGTCTCTTCTATTTTGCTGTAAAATTCTTCCCTTCGTTCTTCTGAATAAGCCATTGTTAATGCATAGCCATTTAAAAAGGTGGCACATGTATTTTCATTTGTGACCAGCGCATAGTCATAATACTGTCTTCGGTTTCTGTTGGACCTAGTTCTAGTTTATCTGAGATTAAATGCTTTGCCACTCCAGGAGAACCTACAGTCGTGGTCCACGAGGCTAGCATAATTGCGCAGACGGGGCTTCCTCAGGGCTCCTATGTCTATGTTGTATTTCCTCAATTGAAACGTGGCCATTCCCGTTTGGCGGTCAGATATTGTGCTTCTATCTCTGTCCAGCATGGTTCTGATACTCCATTCAGAGAAGCTCAAGATCTTCCTCTCACTTTTGCATCCTGAAATTTCACTTGCACCTGGAACTGCAAGTGGTTAGGGCTAGCCGTTTTAGACCATGAGACGTTCGAGCTGTTATGGGTACTTCCACTTGAAGCTTTTCGTATTATTGCTTCAAGTATCGATGAAAGATACAAAAAATAATAATTCACCTGCAACATATATATTGGAAACTGGAATATTTTCTAATTACAGAGAATTGTCAATATGCAGTGCTTGTTAAAAATATACGAGAGTTCTTATCAGTTAGGTGAAATAAATTTGGATGATATTGTAAACATTAACAATGAATTTGATTTAGATTTTTCCTAATTAATGGATAATGTTCATAAAGAAGATAAATATGTTATACATATAAATAAAAATATTAATGAAAGATATGAAAAATTCGTTAGTAAATTTTGTTATAATGTACTTGAAAAAATATATTAATTACTGGTGTTTATACAGTTATCATTGAATCATTATTTTGTAATAATTGTAACTCCGATTATGTTTTACATTTTTATCAGTTAAATGAAATTAATTTCGTTGATATTGTAAAAATTGTATAAGTATTAATAAAAATTTCTTTAAATATAGAATTAATATTTTGTAACAGTTTTAATAATATAAAATATCAAATTGTTATATTATATATTCCTTTTTCGGAAATTTGAAATAAATAATTATATAAAAAGGTAATTAATATATCTATATATGGATACAATTGAAGAAAGATAAACAGCAGATATATTATTTTCCAAAGGGCTTGTAATGATGATAATGTACCAGAAGGAAAAATGTTACGTTTCAGAGATAATGAAGGAAAAAATATAATTTACTCACCAAAAGGTATTTGTTAATTAGCAAAAAAGTTATTCAAATGAATTTATTTGAACCAATACGATTATAAGGAAAATTTAAATGAATATAATTTACTATTCATTTAATAAACAAATCTGCAAATAATAATAATGATGAAAAAGTCAATTTTGACTATAGAAATTGTATTATGATAAAGTGTATTGAATTATATTTCACCAATTGGAAATAACAATATTTTACGTGATGAATTATTTTTATCATATGGAGTAGATGTTTTTAACAACTATTTGAATTTGAGCTAAAAAATCATTTTTACCAAATGATAAAGCAAATAGTTGTTTTGTTAAGGTAATTGGCAATAAATTTAAAGACTAATTTAACAATGCAAAATATAGTATATATATATATGTATATATTTTATTATGTATAATTATAATGAGGAAAATATAAAATTATCTGTTAATAACTCACTAGCAATTTTCAAAAAATTCAAAATTGTCTATGTGTTTTTGTTCCATATGGTTTAATTTTTAAAAATTGGCCTAAAAAAAGAAATAAAAACTTTAATAAGAGTTCCTAATGAAATAAAAAAAATTTGAACAACATCGTTGGAAAACTAATAACAACATTAACACTGAATTACAAATTCATAATGTATGAAAAAAACATATGATCAGATCAAATACAATCCATGACACAGAACCTAATTTAATAAAGTCTATTGATGATGTCATTTATGTAATAAATAATAATAATAAAGACATAATAACATTCATCTGCAATGATTTTTAGAAATTTTATTATTTAAAGTAATAAGTTAAAATATATTTCAAATGTTTAGATATTAAATGATAAGAATGTATCATTATTAATAATATATAACTGTATGGTAGCAAGAATAACAACTTCAGATACAAAACAAGAACGATACTGCTGTATGGATTAATGAAAATGAATATTTTGAGTATCACACAATTGACGATACATTCTATAACGATCTTATTGCTAGAGAACATTTATCATTTAATAAGGATGTGTGAAAAGAGAAATTTGTTCATGTACAGAATATTTTAAAAGCTTATCCCTCTCTATTCCTTGCTCAGTGTAGACTCATGGAAGGCATATACAAGTGACTTTTTCGATATCAAATATTATGAGATATTTAATCACTTTGAAATATGGTATGAAGAAGAGTATGATAACAATGAAATTGATGACTATATACAATATATTGTTAAAGTAGATAAAAATACAAACCCTGTTTTATTTTCAGATATATATGCAAAATGCTATGGATATAACCTAAACAGAATCAAAGAAAAATTTGAAATATTATACTATAAGTGAATTACCTAATTGTCAATAAAATGTAGTAATTAAACATATGATAAAGGCTGAATATAATTCTAATGAAATGAAAAATGTGATGAATTATGAAAAATATTGTTAAGGGATTATTACTAGGTATTGATAAAACTACTGGTTATCAAAATAATAACTATATAACCAATTATGTCAACAATTAAGAAAAGATGGAAATGATGCTGGTCAGTGAATAAAAATGAAGAAATATAATATTAGTAAATACAGGACAGTAGTTTTTTATGAGATCCTGTTATAAAATCCAAAACATTTACATCATAAAAACGTTTATTGATAATAAGAAGGACAAGATAATAATGATAATAATGTTACATATAAAAATGATTATCAATTACCTTGTATCAACCAAATATTTCCAGATCATATAACATTAAAAGTAAACAAACGATTCGAACATGTAAATTAACCCTATAAAGGACATTTTCAACCTAAATAAACAACCAATCGAAGTTCTAAAAAAGCAATATATTTTAGTAATAAATAAACTAAAATTAGTAAATACAACAACAAACATATGTCTTTTCAACCTTAGAAGTAAACAGATAAATATCATTGAATCAATTGATGAAAAATATTTTACAATTCTTGAACCAGTTGAAATAATAATATGACGTTGACAATAGGTAAACTAGATAAACATTTCAAGTTACCATCAGCAAGCACCTGCAATAGTGTTCAAGGTCTTAGTATTGGTGAAAAAATAACAATTTCTGACTGCAATGCTCCAAAGGTAGACAGATATTCTATGTTGATAGCTCTAAAAAGAGAAAAAGACCTAAAAATGTACAAATATCTAAACATTCTATTCAAGATGTTATGTCACTTAAACCTTCTTGGGTAAAATTATATTTGACTGATAAAATAAATGGATACAAACAACAAGATAAAAAGGCTGGTAGGTACTTTTTAGACAAGAATTATATAAGTATTAAATGGTTTAAAACTAAGTACCGAAATGATAAAAGCTGTCCATAATGTGGATTATTATTTGAACTAATAATGCAAAATGGCAATACTATAATATGTTATATTGCAGGTGATTGAAAAGATAATAGTAAACCATTTATAGTTTCAAATTATCAGTTAATATGTGTAAAATGTAATGTTAGTAAGAAATAGGTAAGAATAACAAAATCATCTTTACAACTATGTAATTATAATTGAAAATCTTTAATACTTTTATTTTCTATGAATTTTGAAATAATATTGTGATCAAATGCAAAAGAATCAACTCTTCTTTGCTTTTTAGGGGGTGGTCACCTGTTTTATACACATGCATTTTGCCTTTCATTGGAGTGGCATAATTGTGGTTAATAATTCATCATCATGCTATTTAAATTGTTTTATTTGATGAAATTAAACATTGCTTTTTTTATCCCCGTAATGAAACACTGGCACAATTTCACTCATGTTTTGATTAACATTAACATATTTTGGGTTTAAGGAAAAAGCCCCATAAAATATGCTTTTGTTGTTATCTTTTATTAACACAAATGTTATCATTTGAAATGAAACATATTAATTTTTTTCCAAACTATGCTATTTTAAGTAAAACAAAAAATATGTGAACAAGTGAACAAAAAGGGTGCAGAAGGAATACCAGACCGGCAAAGGAACAAATGATAATTGGAAAATGGTTTTGAGAAATTTGCAAGAAAGACTTCATTGAGCATGATTTGGCCAGATTATAAGAAAGCGTTTGACACGATTCCTCACTTATGGATCAGCACGTGTTTGGAATATATGACATTGCAAATAACATAACAGCTGTTATCAAAACAGCATGAAACAACGAAATACAGAGTTGAAATCTGGAAACGAAAAATTGATATTAAGAGAGGGATCAAGAGTACAGTTTGGCACCACTGCTGTTTGTTGTGTGCATAATACCACTATCTAAATAGCTGAGAAAAGAGAAAGCTGGATATGATCTTAGTAAGAACAGAGGTAAAATAAATAATCTGCTGTTAATGGATTATTTGAAGCTGTATGCTAGAAATAAAAAAGAGGCAGAAGCATTTTGTTAGTACCATCCAGCTACATAGCAAAGAAATTTGTATGAAATTTGGAATCAGCAAGGGTTCACATATAATGCTGAAGAGAAGAAAGGTAGTGAGCGAGGGAGAATTAGAATTATTGAATGAACAATGCATTGATGATAGATAGAGAGAAAAGATATAATTAATTCTTGAAGCAAATGACATAAAACAGCAGATAAAAGAAGAAATCACAAAAGAGAACGTCAAGAGAGTAAAGAAAATTTCTTCTTTGAAGAAAAACTCGAAAAAAATAGACAGCAAGACAAGGAAAGTACTCAAAATGAACAGAAGTTTACACCCACAAAGGGACGTTTTATGGCTCTATATTCCAAGGAAAGAAGGAGGTGGAGACGTGACAGATGTAGAAGATTGTGTGCAGGTTAAAGTGAAGGGTTTGGTTAAATGTGTCAATGCATCAGAAGAGCTGCTTTTTCAGACTATTTACAAAGAGTGTATGCTCAGAAGACAAACATGGAATAAAGATATTAAGAAGTCAAGAAAAGAGAAGAGGCAAAAAAGATTAATTAGAGAAGTAGAAGATATAGAGGACGAGTAATCTTTGGACCGGTTAACAGGGTTCTTCTAAAGAGAAACAGAAGGAATTGTATTTGCTGCGCAATAACAAGCAGTGAGCACAAATTGGATTAAGAAGTAATTGATAAACAGAACTTAAGTGAGAAGTACAGATTGTGTGGCAAAAAAGAGGCATGAGTTAGCCACCTAATAGCAGTTGCTGAAAAATGGCTAAAAGAGATTACAAGAGTAAATATGAAAATATTGCAAAAATCATCTATCCCAATCTTTGTGAGGGGTATGACCTTGTTCAGTGAATAAAGTGGAGTAATCATCACTCAGAGAGCTTGCTAGTTTTGTGAGGTTTTAATATACAGACAGATTACTACATTAAACACCGCTGCTCTGATAACCTGGGTTTTGAAAATGATTCTAGAAAGTGTTTCATCATTAATATAACATCTCCTGGGGACAAGAAAGTTGTAGAAAAAGAGCAAGAAAAAATTGAAAATTATTTCCATCTCAAGAGAGAATTGAAGGAAATATGGAAATGTTCACATATTGATATAATCTATATTGTTGTTGGGGCTTTAGGAATTGTGCTAAAGAACTTGGTAACATGGATGAAGAAGATTAATCTGAGGAGTAGCACAGCACAGTAGCAAAAAGCCAATATTTTAGGCGCTGCAAAAATACCGAGGAATATTGCTGAGATGTAGAGCTAACATCATCGTAGAGATAAAAGGCATAGTAGTTGGAACAATAATATTAATAGGAGAAGAGAAAAAAGTACGAAGACTTTAAAGGAGCAGTTGCAAAGATATTGAGTATGAGAAAAGTAGTAATAATGTACATAATAGTTGGAGCACTTGGTACACTGAACAACAACTGTAATCGATATGCTGAACAACTTGAGATGAGAGAAAAAACATCTTTAATGCAAAGCCTGTGTGCTTGGAAAAGCAAAGATAATTAGAAAGAATATGAACACCTAATATGGAGGAATTCGATTTGCTGACCAGACAAAAGACGCCAAAAAACAAAAATCGTGAAGGAAGAACAATAATGATAATAATAAATGTGCCAAGGCAACATTTACAAGAGCAGTGTTGGTAGGATCAGATAATTTCAATTCAGGTAATGGAGATACCATAAAGGATTTTTAACATGAAAATGTATACAAATATTTAGGTATGTCTGAACCTGGAGGTATCCAGCATGTCCTGATAACATACAAGCCTAAAAAGGAACTCTATCGAAGTGTGAGAACTATTCTTAAAACTGAGTTGAACTATGCAGACAGGGTTGAGGCTATCAATACTCCTATGGTACCTGATGAAACCTATAGCTTCAGTATACTTAAAGGATCCGTTACCGACATTCAAACTCGTGATTGCAAGCTGTGGAAACTGCTTACAACGCATTGTATGCATTACTTAAAACCAGATGTAGAAGTATTTTATTTATCAAGTCAGAAAGCAGGAAGAGGCGTTATACAATTGAAGCATGATTTGAAAACTAAAACAATTGGTCTGAACAGGTATCTGGTGTCAACAAATGACTGGATGCTTCAATCAGTTAGACAATATGATTCCGGAAAAGAACCACTCTATTGTAAAAGTAGTCAAAAATATGCTGAGGAGCTTGGCCTTAAAATTGGAGTTGATGATTTATTTATTTATTTACGAATATTTATACAGGATAAAAGCTTCAGTTATTTACATATTTACATAAATACTGTTATCAATGTTTGTCCTGTAGAATATAATAAAATATATAATAAGAACTGATTAAAAATTATATAAAATTAAAAGCCTTCAAATTTCAATCAAGATGAAGATCATAGTTTAATTAAATCAGCAAAGAAAGTTAATCAACAAACAAAAATTAATGGTTTTTGAGTCCATAAAGCATTGCTGAGAAAATAAAGCATTACATGGTTTATCCCTTCCAATTCCCATCACAGAAGTTACAGGCTCAAAGAAACATTCTTCAAGGCATCAACTGTCACATCGTCTTATTTTTAAAAAGGACACCTATATCAATTGGCAATAAATTGTTTCATTTTGTTGGTAAGGTCAAAGTCCAATAATTTGAATATCCGACAAATCAAATAAAAGCTTTTTCCTTTGAGCACCTTGAACGTGCTACCTTGAAAATCTACCCAATAAGTTGAATTTCGATACACCGAACTTTTTAAAATTTGAAAAGGTTTTTATTTGTTCAGAGAGAATTTGAGGACGATAATTCGAGGTCATTGTGTTGATGAATTTATTTGACATTCCTTCACTATTGAAAGCCAAATTGCTACTTGTTTGGCTATGGGGTAATACGCTGAACCGGGCATTGACAAGACGGGTCTGAGTGATGTTTGTTGGTTTGTGCACCTTTGCAAGCCGTAAAGCCTGGGTGGTTGACTTCCGGTTGGTTTTATCTTATCGAAGAGTCTTTCCGTTATTTGTTTTTGATCCTTCAGTTCATTTAGCAAATTTACTATCCTCTATTCCTCCTTCAACAATGGATGCTTTTTTGAAGATTGAAGATTTGAATCCACTCTGTTACATTTTGCTGTAGCTGTGTATATTGTAGAGAGATGTTGATATGTGATGGGAAATATTGTATTCAGCAGTTTTAATGTTTTTGTATTTTTACCTTGTAGCCTGAAGATTAAGTATTAACTTCAAAATATATTGCAAAATTAATAAAATAACATTGTTGGCTTGATTATATATCAATTGTACAAATTGAACAATGTTTTTCCCAAACAAATAATTTTAGATTGTTATAGATATAGTGCTGCTCAATGTCTGTCTCCTGTTATATGTTACATGTCCATTTCAGTTAAAAGGGGCCATAATGAAAATAAGGTCTTCACGATCTGTATTATTCTACCCCTGCCACCGTTTCACTTGAATACCGTCCCGCCTGTATGTTTTGTTCTTTTTTCTTTCTGTTTACTCTTATTTTTAAACTATTTCTGATGACATCACGTACAAGGTTTTTAGCTTTTACCTTGTACATTTTTTTTGTATTTTTTTAAGTGGCGAATAAATACTTACTTGAAGAAATCGATCCTCCAAGTTCCATTCATATTTGATTGCCTTGGTTTGGGATTTCAGATGGTGTTCTTTCTCGAAAGACACAGCCTCATTTTCAATATAATGTATAATAGAAACGAGGTAACTTTGTAGCATGTTACAACAGCAATTGCTTCATTGATCTCCTCTGCCAAAAGTGAATTAAATTAGACATTTTGGAATTGCTATTGAACATCTGTAAGTACGATTATTGCAATTCTATTTGATGCCGGTACACATTTTTTTGAACCAGTGCAAAGTTTATCCTATGGTATTTTAATGTGCTGAAAAACACTGAGTATTTCTTTGTGTATAAACGCTTTGAAGCTGATCTAGACCCAATGTGTTTGCTTGGGGTTAACACAACTCAAATCAGTTTTGCATGTGTCGCCTCGTTGTTTCATCACTCTTTGTATTTGAGTTATACCAATAAAGGAATTTATAATTTATCAGTTTTATTGTTTAATAGTTGTGAATTTATGGGGTTTTCATTTTACAATAACCATCATATCACAGACCTGTCAAGGTGTTAAAACTTTTAGGGGGGAGAATATCATTTTTTACAAATGCCGCCCACCATGGTTGGGCGGCGAAGAAAATTTTGGTTTCTAGACTCTCTAAAACAGCAATTTCAGCGATTTGAGCACATCATTTTATAAAATAAAATTAATAGTAAAGCCATAACACAAAGAAGAAAAATACCTGAAATATTTAAGATAAATCTCAACCTTGAACCCAAGGTATCTTCTCTTCTCCGTAACTTGGATGGACAGAATGATAATCTTTCTGACCATCCCAGTTAGAGAGAAGAGAAGATACCCTGGGTTCGAGGTTGAGATTTATCTTGCCGATTTCGGTTGAGATTCTTTGGTCTTTCTTTCCCTTTCACAATGCACACACTTTTATATAAGCGATCTACTTTTTCAGTCAAGTCCTTAGTTGCTAAAGATAACTCATAATTGTAACCTTTAGGTTGCTTACCAAGCTGCTTGCCTATGTATCTGCTTAGTTTTCTTAATGTTTATTTTTTTATAGCTCCACAGTTGCAAAATTGTCACATATGGCATATATTATATAGAAGTTTTAAAAAAAGAATTGGATAAGTTTCTGTATATTTGTTAAAGATTGA
>RDPX01000451.1:37754-72271 GCA_003991215.1 Morbakka virulenta | reverse complement strand
ATATCAGGACTATTCAGCCCTCGCCAGAAGCATTGCAATTTGGGGTGCTAGCTTTCATGCACACGCCACAGTGATAACTTATTTCAATATTTTTGTATCATACATCAATTGAAAGTCCACAAGACAGGGGTTGATTTTAGTATTAAAGTTTTTTTACGTCCAGTTAACCCCAGTCGTATTGGCTTTCGAATTATACATAATATATAAATATTGAAATGTTATTATTGTGGTGCACATATCTAGGTTGACGCTCAATTTATCTCCTTTGTCATTCTAGCCAGGTATTCCTAATTCTATGTCATAAATTACACTTCTTGATGTTCCCTACTTAACCCTCCCTGCACACAGCAAGTCTTGATATCACTTCTGATATGACATCAGTCCATGTATCATCCTTCCTTCTGATTCTGCATATATAGTACTAATTCCTCATTGCCGGAGAATACGTAGCCAGTATTTGTTAAAATGTTTATAAAATTTACGTGGAAATCTCGAACCAACAAAAGATACAGCTGACAGGGTCAAGGTGACAAAACCCTACTACTTACTATGACTTACTTTACGTTTATAGTCAAAAGACATGTCAGACGTGTGTTTGACTTGTAGCTTTCAGCAAAGTTTGCCACTTCATATGATCCCCAGCTATTTCTTCAATCAACTTTAGGGTCTTCAGATCATTTTTGATCAATTCTTTCCAAGACTTACTTGGTCAGCCTTGGTTCCTTGAGCCAAACACCTCTACAGAGGAACACCTGTTGAGCCACTAGTCAGATAATATCACATGCTCAAACCATCTTAGCCTATTGTATCTAAGGACATCATCTAAGGGCTTCAGGTGAAGCAACCTCAAGAGTACAGACATACTGACTCTGGTCCTGTGTTTCACTTGACAGATCCACAAAAGCATGGCACTTTAATTATGCATGAGACATTTGACACCTTTAGGACAGGGTGGCCAGCATTCTGAGCCATAGGCCATTGTGCTCCAAACACAAGTGCTGTAAAGCTAGCTTACCACCTACAGGTGACAAAGTGGCTTCACTTGTCAACTGTGGCATTAGTTCTCCAAATTTTCAACCAGAGAAATCACACTCAAATGACTATGGCCAGCTCACAACCTCCACCAGGACAGATGCAATCACCAAGATAAACAAACCTGTCAGCCACCTTTAGCATATCACCAACCATTTCTTCCTCTTTACACTGTCTCATGTAAACTGGGTGCTCTACACCAACACATCTTTTGCATTTGAAAGAAGTGGTCTCCATTAGTCTACCCTTAATTCCAAAATACCTCTTGTGGATCCACAAATTACAGCCACTGCAAAGAATTGAATTCTGGCCAACGTTTTTGTGACAAACTGACATAGATCCCTTCCTGATTCTCACAGCATGCTCAAATCCTTTGTAGAGAACATGACCTTCATTTTCAACAGGTTAACCTTCAAGCCTTTTTCCTCAAGTCCTTCCTTCCAAATGTGAAACTTCACCATCAGTTCTTTAAGAGATTATATAATTATGAGCAGATTGTCAGTATAGAGCAATTACCATGGACATCCAACATGAAACTCCCTTGACAAGGCCACCAGAACAATAATAAAAAGAATTGAGCTTAACAGCAACCCCTGATGCACACCAACCTTCACCTCGAACTTCTTGATAAGTGAAGTTCCAACTCTCACTCTACTCCTTGGACCACCATACATGACCTGAATAAGTTAAACAATCTGCATGCCATCAAACACCTCCCCCCCCCCCCCCCAAAAAAAATAAATAAAATAAAATAAATATATATATATAGGAAATAAACAGCCAAAAATATGGCCAGTGTAGCTAAGTAGGCCTTTTTACATAAATTTTTGGGGTATTTCAGTAAATGGTTGTAAAGATTTAAAGTGCCCTGTTGTAAACCAACTTTTAATCTAGACAAAATCATTTGAAAATGAAATGAATAAAAGCTGGTATTTGTACACTGCCTAAAGCACCTTTCTTTTGGTCCATTTCTGATATATTTACTTTTTTTGCAAGGTTAAAAATGTGCTTATTGAGGATTAAAAAGGTCAAAATATTAGATTCCATATATTTGAAAAAAATTGAGCATAGGGTTGTACATCATTTTAGACAATATTTCAAAGGTACTCGTCTGATCTCAATTTGGTTTTCACAAAAAGTTTCCTATGCAAATTGGTCATGGTCATAAATGGACTGTTGGATATACCAAAGAAAAAGAGGATATTATTAAAAGAAAACTAAAATTTTGCATGCCTAAAAGAAGAATAAGTTTACCAAAAGAAAGTAAAGATTTAAAGAACATTTGATAGAGGTTATGAAACTAGAATCATAATAAAGTGACTGAGTTGCTGTTATTCAGTAAAGGTGACAGTAATGACATAAACATGTACTGATTTTGCCTATGAAAATGACTTTCTGTCACATTGAATTCAATGTTTGTTACCAATAAATATTTTTAATTTTTTAGTTTGTTCCAAAAAAAATTTTTTTAGTAAAGCCCAGGTACTTTTAATCCTGATAAATAAATATGAATATATTTAAAGTTCTGCTTTCAATGCAAACAGTGGGTGATATCTTTTGAATACTGTAATGCACAGGAAAAAAATTTTACAAATAGACAAGATTTTAAGTTGTTGTATATTAAAAAATACAGAGAGGGTTTTCTACCTGCTACTGTTTTCAACCAGCTGAATATTTTTCTAGCCTGCTAATCTTTTTTTCACAAACAGGAGTAAGCAAGGGTATTTATCAGAATTGCACTGGAGTATTCACAAACATTTGCATTATAAATGATGACTTAAAATAATGAATTAAACCTGACATTTTAGAATTACATCAATACTAAAACATCATAAAAAATTAATTTCTAGCCTATGTTCATCCTAATTTACAGTCTTCTATCCATTTTGCATAATAACAGAGTGTTTGACCCATTTAGTTTTGAAGTAAATATTTTACCAAAATGAACCTGCATCAAAGTAGGTAAATCTTCATCCAATTCTTGAGGATTATAAATAATAGCAAAAATTCCTTACATAGTAACTGTTTAATCCTGCTTGCTGAAGTCTTTGAACTTCTGTTGCTGTGCCTCATATAAGAATCTTTCACTGTGAATGTGTTTTGTGGTTTCTTATTCTAAGATTCAAATATATTTACAGAAATGTTACAAGGTGTATAACTAAAATTTTTTTTGTTGGAAGCTTATGAACATTATTGACGAAGTGGGAGAACATCAACTTTTTTTATGCAGGTTCTACTCAGAGCCTAGCAGTGATCTCGGAAGTTGTCATGTGCTAGTTTACTGTTGTTGGTTATTGTTGTTATTTTGTGTGTGTCTTTGTTGTTGTTGGTTATTGTTGTTATTTTGTGTGTGTCTTTGTTGTTGTTGGTTGGATGGGAAGTGTATACAAGCATGATAAGTGGTTTAATTGTAACATTAAATACAGCATGTGTAATAAAAAATCAATGATCCAATAGAAAACCTTTCTTCTATTAAAACATGTTCTTTCTATGTTTTTATTTAAAAAGACATCAAATATGGGTGGAGCTGATCCTGCTGCTGAAGCTGCTGCTGCTAAACTAAAAGGATGGGAGAGGCACTTTAATTCAGTGACCATTAAAGGAAGGAGAAATGTATGTAATGGGATGTAATCTTTTATATATATATAATATATATGCTTTGATATAATTATAATGCAGCTCCAATGTAATCTTATATATATAATATAAGCTTTGATATAATTATAATGCAGCTCCAACATCATGCTAGACACTACAGGAATTATCTCTAACATGATAACATGTTGTGAAAGTTATCCAAACTGGAATTAACTGTGCTTACTTCTTGAGGGAGAAAAAGAGAGAGAGAAAAAAAGAACAAACATGTGGATGAAGAAACATCTTTGAAAGATGGAAAACAAAAAATACATGAAAAACAACAACTTTTTTCATGTAATGTGTGATTAATAATAGATTTTGTTCGTGAAGGCTTAAAGCATTTATTCAGCTTACAAAAATATTGCATTAAAAATGCTGTTGCAGTTATATTGTTGTTTTTTACTTAAATTTTGTGACTTAAAAGAGTAAAAAATGTTGCAAGGGTGATGGAATGTAGATGAAAATAACATTACAAAAATCAATTAAAAATAATCTATATCACTTAATTCATTGCTATCACTAAATCCATTACCTCCTTTAAAGCTCTGATGGTTTTTGTACTGTTGTGGAGGCATTTGATTTGGATACTGTTGCTTTTCTGAAACAAGTCATTTTAGAATGAAAACAGAATCTAATTCTTTTAAGTAGGCTGGACCTTTTTCACCACATTAAACAAGATTGTCAATACTGTCGGCCCAAAGGGATGCAGAAGTATCAGTTTTGCTTTTTATATTATCAAAAATCATCTTTTTGATTTGGATATGGTCATTTGAAAATAGAACAGAAATTTAACCAGGAGAAGAATATTTTAAAGTTCTTTATGTTTACTTTAGCAAATTACTTCCAGATTTTTTTTTTGGTTTTAATGTCATTTTCCCCCAGTAACTGGGGCTCAGATGGTGCCCTTTTCATGGACTTGGATTTGGCTGTGAGGAATTTCTTGGCCGGATGCCCTTCCTGACGCCAACCAATGGCTTCTTCTTTTGTGAATTTCCAAAGTCACCCGCTCAGGGATTTGAACCCAGAATTCTTCGTTACAGTGCAGTTGCACTAACCATTAAGCCACGGCTCCTCAACGATTATTAGATAATTTTTTGCTGACAGATTCAATGATGATGCTGTCTATTCTATTGAACTCTGCCACTTATAAATTACTTCTTACAGGACAACAAGGCCTGTCATTACAGTACTTCAAATCTTTAAAACATATACAAACTAGAGTTATCTGTAAATTTAACATCATAAGGACCTCCTTTCACATTCCTTTCCCAACCTTCAGTATTTTTTGAAATCTGCACCATACATGCTATATATGGAACATGACTATTGTCAGATCTATTTCCAATACATTCTATAAATTTATTTATCACATTCTCATTATTTCCATCCAGTCTTTTAAGTCATTTTCTCTACCTGGTTAATTTAACATTTTGATAGGTTATACTATCTTCTTCAATGTTTGTGTTATCTTCAATATGAGGAGGTTCTCAACATTTCTTTTCTCCAACTGGTCAAAATCAGATTCAACTTTTTAAACGAGCCATTGCAGCTTTTACAGTGTTTATTGTCAGTAAAGTAAAGATAATTTTTACTAGTGTAAGGACATTGAAATAATACAGCAATTGTGAGGTTGTTATTACGAGTTGTTAACGAAGTCCTATGTAATACAGAAATTTCTGGTAAAATCCAGGTTACTTTTATACCAGGAAAAAAAGAAAAACAATGACAACTTTTTAGCCAGGCAGCAAACATTTAGTAACAGTATAGGTTGATGACAGGCATTAAAACCCCACCTTCCCATTTACCTGTGTAAAATTTTCTTTAAACTCAAACAAGAATCACCAGGATTTATATTGCATCCCCTATGTGCTTTTATAGGCCAAAGAATAATATTTAAATGACTTATTGATAATTTCCATTTCATTTTTTGGATGGAACCAGACATGCCTTACTTTATGACTCAGTTTATAAGTCAAGGTTAATTTTCAAAGTGACATTTTGGAGGCCATAAAGTAAAGTTAAACTCTTACATGTATTTGTGTGCCTGTGCTTCCACTTTTATGAATTAATAAGAATTTAAGGGATTTTTGGTGGTAGGCAGGGGGAATGGATCATCATGGAATACTTGGCCAATTCACCTGTTGTCAGAGTTTGAGCAAGCTGCTTCACTGTGGTCATCTTTTAGAAGTAGTAACTCAGTTTTGGGTTTTAATATGCTATGGCTAGTTAGAAGAAGATAATGTCAGTGGATTTGGGTACTTTAATCTTTAATGGACAGATATGTGCAATAACTGGAAATCTGATGAAGAAAGACAGGGTATAGGATATTTTCCAAGAATTATCATAGAAGATCAAGGCTACTAAGAGACATTCTATGTCATTTCTTTGGCAAGCCATAAGAACATTTAGGCCATGTGAACTTGTAGGCCATTGTGACATTACTAGACAATTATAGGCAATAGTCAGTAGTGGTGTATTTAACTTTGCTATGCTAAATGTCAGTAAAACAAATGCAAAATGAAGAAAAAATTGAAGTACTAAGTACCATTATTGGCTATTTGGGAATGAGGTAGTAACAAGTTTGTTTGTTTTGTTTTTTTGTGGGGTTTTTTGTTCTGTTTTGTTTTGTAATTTCGTTTTAATAGGTCACTTATTTAATTGATGAATCATTTATTATTTATTTTTTGCACAAAATAATAATCTTTCACTCCAAGTAATTATTTTAACAATATTCAACAGATAAAGTACAAAGCATAATGTACAACATACAACATTTTACTATTGGTGACTAATACTTTTATCAATATTTATTCCTGGTTATAGGATATAAAACACTCTATTTCAAACTTCTGCAGATTTTGTAAAAAAAAAGTTCCTGCCCAAGAACTCTCAGCCATTTTTTGTAACCCCCTACACCCTTTAAGTCATTTAGGGGTGGTGCTATGCCATTTCTTTTTCTTTTTTTTTTCTTTTTTCTTATTTTTGAGAGGAGGAAGATAGGTGTGGGGGTTCTTCTTCATAATTTGTAAGATTCAACATGTGTAGATGTATCTTATTTTCAACATTGACTGCTAACCATGAAATATTTTATGATTTGTGAAATGAATGAAAAGCCAAAATCAGTGGAAGGGATGGAGCCTTTGGGGGGTTTGGGTTTTTTTAAATTGTTCTTTGGGGTTTTAATATAATTAATTTATTATACAATTAATATAATTTAAATTAATATATTATACATGGAGAGAATTTGAAATTGTAGAAAAGTGAAAAATATGTTTGTACCAAAGTGGATTCAAACCAGTTCCCATGGCTACGATGGCCACATGCACAACCACCTGAGCTATTGGCACTCTTTATTAATTAGATCATTTTTGCAACCAAGTTTTCCATTCTTTTCCCAAACACCTATTGTTTAACGTCACATCCCAATCACACATATAGGGAAGAGAATTCGTCATTCTCTTGGAGTTTCACCTACTGAGAGTATTATTTACTTATAAAACTAATTTTCCACCAGTCCTCATATCACTTGGACATAAAACATGATACTCCTACTTGCCACATCTTTTTCAAATTTTAGATGATGATAATAATAATAATAATAATAATGATGATGATGATGATGATGACATAACACTCTTGTACTATTGCCTTGAAGGAATTGTTTCATTCTAGAGTTTTACAGCAAAAATTATGTACCCCTTTTGCATATGTGTATGTGAGTATACACATTCCAAATGATGTTTTGGAATTACCTATTTTATTTTTATTGTTTCATCCACAGACTGTTTTTGCAGTGTATGGTACATTAGCAGGTGTTTATGTGATGTACAAGATGTTCAGTGGTAAAAAAGAAGCAAAGACAGATGCATAGGAAGAAAAGTTGAATGATTCCTGTTTCGATGTTGCAATGCCGAGAATTGAAAAGGACACGCAAAATTGATAAACATTTAGGCAGACTTTTATTGTTTTCTTGGCCTTCTTTTGTTTGTATAAAATGTGTGTAATGAATTGATATTGCTGTAAGAGTATATAAACAAACAGATTGACCATTTGTATTTACCATTGTTTTAGTCAGTTGTTTGTTTTGGCTGCATCTCGATGACTGGAATTGCCAGAGTTTGGTATTTTTTTCGTTCAGAAAGTTCCACGTGAAGCGCAATCGTTCTAGTCATGTACTAGAAGAGACCGAATTGTAGCTGTGCCCACATTTTTGAGCATTTTACTTTTGTTGATAAACCATTTAAAGGTGTACATAACGATAGAAACTGTTAGGCTTGACAAGACTTACTGAACTTGCTTACGGTTCATTTGGGAGGCCTTGCGGTTATCAAGTTCTACTTATTCTTTTATTATTATTCTTATCCTTATTCTTATTCTTATTATTATTATTATTATTATTATTATTATTATTATTAATTATATTTATTTATTATAACTTAATTTATTTGTCAAAATTGTGTCAGGCTGTTCTTATTGCCGCCAAATGACCATGGGCTGGCTGATTTGTTTCACGTTTCCAATACTTGCCTGGACAAATAAAACGCAAGACTGTTCTTTTCATCTCTTACACAACTTTCAATGCTGATCATACCTCCTCCACCCTCATTTCGTTTCATGTATATCAATATGCCTATCAATTTCCCTTTGGGGCTAAAAAACTCCGTATATTGTCAATGTCTTCCTCGTCTTTCTGTCTAAATCTTTAAGTTCACTTTACTTACTTATTTTGAACGATTCCTGCCCCATATCTGAAAATTGCTACTGCCCATGTGTTGACTGCCTATATTTTGTTTCTTCTATTCAATTTTGATTTGAGAACCAACCTTAGCCTTCGCTTGTACTCTCTTGTGATGTTTTCCTTCAATTCTCTTTCTTTACCTTATCCTAATGAACAATTCCCAAGTATTTGTGTCTTTCTTCTACAACAGACATTACCGCCCCCTCCAAAAGCTGAACTCCTTCACTTTTTACAATCTTTCCTCGTTTCAATGTGAGATTACCACACTTTTTCATTCAAAATTCCACGCCAATGTCATTGCTAAACACATTCACCATTCTTACAAGGGTACTAATCTGTTGATCATTTTTTCCGTACAGCGTCAAGTCGTCCATGAACAATAAATGGTTCACGGAATATTCCTTTCGTCACACGTAGCTTGCATTTACTTTTCGAAGTAACAATAATAACGGGACCATACACAGTACAAATAGAAGTTGTGAGTGACTATCCTGAAAAATTCCTCTCATTACGCAAACGTCCGTAGTTCCTCACCGTTTGATGTAAATAGCAGCTTCCACAGTATTATACTGCTTTGCAAAAAAATTTTTACGTTGTCAGCTTTCCCAGACATTCATTGATCCAAACTTCGTGGAATCAGATCATATGCTTTACGGAAATCTATCTGTCATGAAGGCTGTGAGTCATTTCTTGCAATCTTTGAGAACAGCCCTGTCAATCAGCAATAGATCTTTGGTTCCTTGACTTCCACGAATGCGTCTCTTGTTTCTTAGGTAAGATCTTTTACCGATGCAGATATTGGTAGATCTCATCAGCCACCATGCTTGTCAGAAGTTACCACAATATCGGAAGGCAAGTGAAAGGCAGATAATTATCTACCACATTGCCCTTTTGTAGGTCCTTCTGCCAAAGCACTGTGCGGCCATGTGTCATCCATTTTGGCACCTCGTCTCCTTTCAAAATTCCGTTCAATTGGGATGCAATACCACCATGAAGACCGGTGAGATGTTTTATCCAATATCCACGAACACCATCTGG
The DNA here is from genome assembly GCA_003991215.1 of Morbakka virulenta. Lineage (NCBI taxonomy): Eukaryota > Metazoa > Cnidaria > Cubozoa > Carybdeida > Carukiidae > Morbakka > Morbakka virulenta. Next base: position 62,826 of record RDPX01000451.1, on the reverse strand, counting down.
CACTACTTTCCAATCTGACATCTTCCTGCACTGTTTTGCGTCCTCCTCTCAATATGTGACAACCGTATCTTGGATATTTTCATCGCTATCTTACTCCTTCAACTCAGTCATCCATTTGGTATCACGGTTATGTTCTTTCTCGAGACTCCAAATATCTCTCCAAAGCTTTGTGCATTCTTCAGGATTTGGAACTTCACTCGCCAATGTTGTACTCCAATTCAATTCCGCATAAAACCTCTTGGTCTAGCCAAAAACCCTGTTCTGTTGAAACTGCTTAACTCTCTCTTGATATTCCTTTAACTTTTGCGCATTTTGCGACCATTCCCTATCTTAATTCTTTAATTACCGTTTACAACCTCCTTTCGGCTCTACTTCTCATGCAGTTCTTAAACTTTTTGTGTCTTCCTCATTTCCAACAGTCCTTGCAGTCCCCATTCTAACAGGTTTAGGTATTGTCTAAGTTTACTGATGTCTCCTTTAATTCTACGCTTCCATCTTGGTTCATTTCTTTTCCCTTCGTCTGGCCTTTTCAATCCCATTTTTTCAGTGACTTATACAATTGCTGCTGCAATCAATTATTGGTTTCTGTGATGGTTTTACACTTGACATACCTCACTGCCACGTTTACTTTGTTCACGTGAGCCTTAAGCGTCCTCTTGTTCACTTTACGGAACAACAACCCATCACTTCTTCCCTTAGTCATTAGCTCTCTCAGGCGTTCATCTGTGCCTCATATTTTATCATCGTATTTTGCTAAAATACTGTCAACATTAACGCTATCGTCAGATACAGCCATTTACTTCTTCAATCCTTTGTGTCTCACTCTCGATCGCCACTTTACCATTTCCAATACTTCCATTAACTTCTACTTCTCGCTCCTTTTCATTTTCACCTGGTGCTCCTGCCTCCACTTGCCTTTGTACTGATTCCATTTTTCACCCACTTTTCTCAATGGCGCGCGCTTGATCACAGACACGCTGTTCAGTTGATTGCAACATTACCCGCTCTTTCCATTCTCTAAACGTTCGTTGCCGGTATCCTCTGATAGGTTTTCCCTCTTCATCAAAAGGGTTGCTTCTGAAAAAACACTCCACTACCATCTTGTTCATCTCATTTCTCCACTTCGTTCTGGCAGTCGCCAGATGACGACCGACCTCTCGCTGCTGTACCGAAAAACACCTGCCGGGCGAAGAAGCTTCACCTTTTGTTCCAGTTCCATTCACAACCACCGGTGTTTTTATCGAGGCACCATTTGTAGGTGACCGCCGACCAAGTCTGAAGAGAACTTCACATGCCCGTTAAAAATGGTAATCTCCCCCGGAAGTAATCCGATATTTCCAAGAATAGAGTTAATGTCCACGTGGACAGACTTAACTCCACCGGACATCAATCCGGTATTTCAAGGTCTCGGAATAGGCTAACAGGTGCTACACCTGGCCAAAATGTGAGCTGGAGTTAGTTGTGGTTTAATATAAAAGGATAAAATAGTTATATTTGGGGGTTTTTATGGAGTTTTTTGTTTGTTTGTTTCTTGTAAAAAATAGATCTCAAAAAACTCGGTTAAAGTCTTCAAAACATGTTCTCTTATGTGATTTAGAGTTAAAATCGAAGTTATTGTTAGTTCAACTCGAGAAAATGTTAAACATGTGAATGAACTAGTGAATATATGAAACCCAGGATCAAAAGTTATTAAAAGTGGTAGGATAAGTTGCTGCTCTATACTTCCTTTCTTTCAGTTTTTCGAAGCCATCCCTCGGTTGACTAAGCCATTGTGCCAGAGTTGTATTGTACCATTAGAAAACTGATTGACTAGACACCCTTCCTGGCGCCATTCAAAGTTAGATTTTTCTGTGGTACTCCAAAGTTTTATACTTTGAGGGATCGTAACCCAGCATTGTTTAATTGCAATCTACCTGCAATAACTTGCCGCTATTCTGTAATGCCTCAGTGGCTTCTTTATGAGAGTTTATGATCAGTGCAAAGTCAAGGACTGAAAGAATAAATTCTATTACTGTTTTATACTTTTTGTGGTTTCTTCTACTTTTATGTATTCGTAGTACCCACTAAAGCGAGAAAGGGTAAATTGTTACTGCTTTTTTATCAGTGTTAATTATACTTCCGTTTTCGTTACTGTAATTGACATCGCATTACTAATACTAAGCTGTCAAAAGGTCCTAACGTTTTGACCCTTAAAGTCATCGACAACAATGGCCTAACCCATCTTTATGGGATGTAATGGTCTAATGTTTCATTTGTAAATGTAATCCGTAAATCAGGTCGGCACGGTATATAAAAAAGTAGATGCATAAATAGCATTGTGGAATCAGAATATGTTATGTAAGATTCCCATTGTGTAACTACAAGGTACTTCCCAATGAATGTCCAAGAAACTACAGGACGCGTGCTAAATCTACTGTTGGGACTTTAATTTTGGTTCCCATAGCTTTTCCGAGGCCTTCAGTTTTCAAAGACCAAACTTTAATGAATTGTAAAATTTCGCAAAACCTTTTTTTCACTGATTATGAGACTCAAAACAAAAACAACCTCTTCCATATTCTATATCGCCCATATATCTATTTTTAATGTAATTTAACAGCTTACCCTCTACATACATACATTCTGATTCATCATGTGTGTTACCACAATGGCAAGTGTTGGTAACACACCTGGTCGACAAAAAGGTGGTGGTGGTATATACGTATATTCGAGTTGATAGGGATCACTTGCAATGAAAGATGGTGGGTTTTTTTTGGGTGACTACGATTAAAATGCGGATTTTTGTTGTTATTCCTCCATAGACAAATTCACGTTATCACCAGATCTATTCGTAAATTTATTTTTAAATTCTGGGGTAATACAATTTTAAAACAGTGTTGCAAAAACAAGTTTCATCCATCAGAAAATCGGAACCAAAAGTTTAAGCGAAAAAAAACGTTCACTGTCCATTGTTTTTGGAAAGAAGTGTCCTTTTTTATTGGGTTGGGATAACTGAGGTACCTCTAACACCACACTGAGACCCAAGCAAAGTAGATCACAGAAAACTATTAGCAGTGCAGTATACATAAATCCAGGTACAGCACCTAATAATGTCTGCCTGTTGTATTATCACCAAATTGCAAAATCATGGAACCAATAAATCCGAACTTAGTTTGACCAATTCTTTTGTCAGGTTTCTCGTAGTTTAGGAAATTAATAAAATTGAAATAAAACTGTTTACTTACTACTAAAACTACGTTCTACTTTTTGACTGAAAGTACGTTTAACCTTACAATTAGAAGCTATGATGAAGCATAAGTTTGTGATTTGCTCGGTGCAGGCATCCTTTCACTGTTTGGTTTTATGCCTTCTAAAAAAAGATATCGGATTATATTGGGACGATGCTTTAATTCCCTTACAAAAAACCAGACGTAGAAAAGTTGATATAATGCGCAAAGATTCAGTCACGAATTTTAGAGATGTCCGCTTTCAAATAGGCATGACAACCAGCAAGAAATCGAGTTTTTGGACGTCGTATTCAGTTTAACGAAGAAGACTCGCCCTAATACAATAAATTAAATGAAAATTCATTCTACATCTTTACTACCCTTCAAATAGAATCAAGCAGTTAGTCGATCTCAGAGATACTATCTAGAAACTCGTTGAATATGCAGTTTTCAAGCAAGCAAAGTAAAAAATGCGAGTACGTGCCAATAATGTGACTAAAACACCAATCTAACAAATCAACCATTTGACTCCATAAATTAAATCAACAAGCACCGTCGCACAAGAAATATAATTTGGTTCAATCCTCTTTCAACTAAAACGTAACTGAAAATGTTGGAAAAATTCACACACATATATTAAGATTATATATATATATATATTATATGTATATAATATATATACAGAAAGAGACAGACAGACAGAGACAGACAGGAGGATAGAGAGAGTAGATTATTAAATTTGTATATCTAATAAAGTAGGTGTCGTACTACGAAAATCTGATCTGGAATCTCCTATTTTTTTCTACTCTTGTTTTCTGAATAATAGATCGATGACTTGTTTAATAGAACTGAGGAAAATTTTTCTGAATATCTTGAGTACAACAGGAGACATTATAGTAACTTTTTCAGTGTCACAGTCGTTTTGTTGTCCTTCCTTTGGTATCTTGAGAACAATACCTTCCTTCCATTTAAAGTTTGCTTAACGTTCATTTTGTTATGATAATTAAAGAACATTTTCACAAGCATTCATGAACATTTTCATACCTTCCGAATATATACATAAATGTTGTACCCTTTTTTATTTCTTTAACAGAACAAGACAGAAATTACTTTGATAGTACTTTTGTGGGTTTTTATTTTTGCGAATAATTGTGTCTTGAATATTTCGAGATTACTAATCTTTGTAAATCACGTAAAAGTATTATTAAATATTTTAAATGTTTCGCGAGTACTTAATTTCGCGAATTCGACCAAAGTCTGAAAAACCACAAAAATCTATCCCCTCGAAAAATTAGTAAAATTAAGGTAATAACAATATATTAATACTCGTTGTCTATATACATAATATGTATTACTTTGTACAGAAAGAAAAGAAGTGGTTATCAAGGAGGTTATCAAGCATCTTTATTTAAATCCGATGGCATTTTTTGTCACAATATACATTCAAGTATAATTACTATCCAGAGATTTTTAAACTAATTTTGTGACCAGGGGAGCAAGTGACGAAGCTCCTGTTTACCGAAATCAGAAGTTGAGGTAAATAATTTGTCTGTAGATTCACAGAATAGTATTGCAATATGATGAAAAATGATATTGTAGGGCTTATCTGTGAATCTGGGTAAAGCAAGGAGTTGTGGAGTGACCCATGTACAGACTATTTCGGAATTTTGTGATTCCGAAAGGGGCTGTAAATGGTTCACTCTGCCCCGCTCTAAGCTGATAAACCTATATATATATAGGGGGAAAATACTCAAGAATGTTCGAGGATTTAGAGGTATATAATACAATATTATTATGTTAAGAATATTTATTATTTATTATAATAGTAAAATGCAGCATAATATTGTATGACATAGTACTAAACATCACAAAATACCATAGCATATTTTAGTATGAATTAGCAACGTTTTACGTCATGTGGTAAGCCACTGGATAAAGGGACTAAATATAATTTGGCTGCATATTGAGCAAAACAAATTTTCCATTGCTTGGGGCTTTTGAATAGGAAAGAATATTACCCCTATGTTCAACTAATAGTTTCAAAATCTTGAAAAAAAGCTTAGTATTTCTAAGCGCTTTCAGCTAGGAATAAATTGCACCAAAGTGTTAAAATAGTCTTTTGTCCTTTGCGTAGGGAAAATTGTAAGATCGTTTACACATAAAATATATCCACAGCTGTTCTGGTATCCTACAGTCTGACTCGAATGCACAATAAAACCATAGCTTTTTTCTGTTAGTTACCTGTTGCCCGATTTCAATTGCTCTAGCATGTTGACATTTTTTGTACTCAACAGACGAGTTTAATTAAAACAAATATTCATCGCAGTAATTTCAAAATATCTTTGTCACACAGAAACGCCAAACGGATCTCTCGGGGAAATATTTTCAAGAAATGCTACCAGTTAGTAAGCAAGACTATCACTTTACACTTCAGATTTTAAGAAAACGTCATTTTGCTAAAACTAAAGCGTCAAGCTAAACAAAACTGACTCAAAAGACATTTTTAAATGTAGTTAATAATTAGTAGTACCAAATTGCATAGATAAAAAACAAGAATTTACTGAAATATTAATTTTTAACATTTCAATTGCATTTATTTCTGGAAGAAAATACCAGAATCGTGTCTTATGGTGGGATTGTCCCAAGCCAATTTGAGAAAGTAAGAGGGTTGAGACAGTGGCTGGTACCCTCGCCTTTTTAAAAAACAAACTTGAAGACAACAGAAACAGCAAGAAGTAGCCATTTCACGAGATACATCTTCGAATGTATTTCGGGAAACCCTATACAACACGGTGCTCGGTATATCTTCCGATGCACATCTGGCAGGCGTGAACGAAACCCAAGAGCTAATTTGGTCTCCGAAAAAACCTATCTTCTCCGTCAAAATCATCACATTGGTAGGACTTGGAGCGTCAGAACCTTACAAGAAAATGCAAAACTTGCTCAAGTAACTAGGAAAATGGCAGTCATGAATAAGATTGACTACAGGTGCATCATCAGGAGATGGAGGACACCACTGATAGACATCTTAGTGTTCAGAGCACAAATCTTCAGACCACCATCTGGCGATCGGAAAAATCAGACTGAAGCTAAGACGACTGAGCCAACCACAGCAGAAGTAGATCTTTGCAACTGAAGTGACAAATCTGAGAGCTTCCAAGAGAACCTCACCAACAGATTTGCAGTTCTCCATAGAGACCAGGAATTTGAATCCAAGTGGAAACAATTCAGAGAAGCAAAACAAGAGAGCACAGAAGAAATGATAGGCTAGAGAAGAGGAAAGCTAAAGGAACATTTGATATCAGACAAAATATGGAGTTCGATCTACAGAAGAGAAAAAGCTAAAGCTATAAGAGAGCAAACTAAGACCAGTCAGCAAAAGGAAACGTCCCAAAACAGCTTACAGATGAGTCAAGAAACACTTCAAGAGAGACAAGTAAGCATAGATTAAGAAAAAAAGTACAGAGGCACAGAAAACAGCACAGAGAAACAGCAGTCGAATATTGTACAAAATTGTCAAAGAGATAACTGGAAAAGAGAGCTCAAATAATGTTTCGATGAAGGATAAACATGGACGCATCCTGACAACAGAAGAAGAGCAAAATGACAGGTGGATCGAACACTTCCGGGAAGTACTCAATCACCCCCCCCCTCCCAATCAGAAACCGAATATGACTGGGACAGCCGTCCCGAATTACACGCTTTACCAATCGACATGTCACCCATATCTAAAAGAGAAGTAGAAACGGCAATGAAATTCATAAAGAACTGCAAAGCCCCAAGAGTAGAAAATATTGGTGGTGAACTGCTGAGACATGGTGGTAACGCATATAGAATAAGTTTTTCTCGTTAATAAAATATTTGAAGAAAAACAGGTACCGGCAGAATGGGGAATAGGCCTTATTGTCAAACTACCGAAGAAAGGTGGCTTGAAGGACTGCAGCAACTGGAGAGGCATAAAGCTATTATCAGTCCCAGGAAAAGTTTTTAGCCGATTGAAACTGAAAAGACTTCAGTCAGTGGTCAGTGATACCCTAAGAGAACAGCAAGCTGGCTTCGGAGAAGAGAGAGCATGCAGTGAACAGATATTCACACTGAGAAACATCATCGAACAGAGCCTGGAATTCCAGAAAGATATGACACTAAATTTCATCGATTTCAATATGGCTTTTAACAGTGTTCATCGACCATCAATATGGAAAGTTGTTAAACATTATGGCATCCCTGCAAATTGCGTCAAGATAACAAAAGCTCTATGTGACAACTTAACGTGCACCATGAAAACCTCTATCGGGAAAATGTAAGGATTCGAAATCTTGTCCGGCATAAGGCAAGGATACATCCTGTTGCCATTCCTCTTTGTGATAGCAATAGACGTTTTTGATAACCAGAATCATTTCAAACCCAGACTTCGGCATTCCAAGGGATAACAGCAGGACGATAACAGATCTAGAGTTTGCGGTTGACATAGCATTAGTGACCATGCATCTCAGGCAATGACATCTAGAATACAAGAGGGAAGTGCAAAAGTGAGCCTCAGTATTAATCAAGACAAAACAAAAATCATAAATATGGGCCCAAATTCACCTCAGCTTATTACCATTAACCATGTTGCTCTGGAACATGTAGAGAGTTTACCATATATAGGAAGCATACTAATATCTGAAGGCGACATTAAACTGGACATACAAACCAGACTTGCCAAAGCTAAGGCAACCTCCCAACTGATGGGGAAAATGTGGAAAACAAACACATCCTCCGTTCAGATCAAGTTTCAACTATAAATGTCGGTAGTAGTGACCACTGCTATATATGTCTGCGAGATATTGACGTTCATCAGGAAGATTGCAAAGAAATTAGATGTGTCTCACCAATATAACTTATTGCGTATATTAGGAGTAACATAGAGAGGCCACAGGAAGAATAAGGAAATCCTTGAGCGAGGAAGCTTTCACATAATAGTAGTAGAGAGGCGTTGGAAACTAGCAGGTCACATCCATCGCCTCCTACCGTGAGATTTGCAAGACATGAATTCAACGGGCATCCAGCAACAGGACAAAAGAAAAGAGGTAAGCCGAAAACCACCTGGAAGTCTACATATAAAGAATACTTGAAGTCGATGACAATCCTAGCAGAAAAAGAAACAGCCTTGGCTCATGACCGAATCAGTTGGTACCGCCTTGGTTCCAAATGTACACAAGAAAACCTAAGGTCTAAGATCTAATGTCTAAGATATTATGATAAAAATTATGCATCAACCAGTATTTTACCTAGTTGCAAAGAAGTGAAAATGAAAGTAACGTTCCTTTGCTGATGAGAGGTAAATGGGATTACTTAAAAAGAAAGAAGTACAAAGGAATAGAACTGCCTTGTGTAACTGATAGACGGAGACGTGAATAAAAAACCAAACATTTTAGCTATTAAGCTACTTTATTCATATCCCAAACAAAACTTTGGAACCTATTTTTCTCTTAGTTTCACTACTATTCTTCCAACCATACAGTCTCTTTGCAGTTTTTTTAGATAAATTTCCTAACGACGGCAGTCTTGGGATGGAGTAGCACAACTTGATGCTAACAGTGTGTAGAATATCAGGAATTATCTGGTTGTGAGCGCACCTGTGGTAAGTCAGTTGGTAAGCTGCTTTTTTTTATCCTTGGTATCATAATTCAGTGCCATCATTTAGATAATTTATCCAGAAATAGTGTTTGAAGGAAGAATACTGCAGGCCATGGGAAGAGTGCGCGTCGAGGTTTTGAAGTCTACTGGCTCAGATCTTAACTTGAAAAAGTCAGTTGGTCTAACGAATAACCATAAAGTATCTAAAACCAGCATTACTCCTGTGCTAATAACCACAATTTTGCATTTGCTTTTCCTTTACATGTAAGTTTATCTAAATTTCCTATGAATTAATGAAACGATCAATTTATGTATAGCGATTTAGTTTATATTGTTGCTATACTACAATCAAGATATTTTGGATTTAATTCATTTCATAAGCAATGTTTTAAAATGTTACTTGTAACAATCAGTGTTAGATAAAATGTAAAAAAAACAACAGCGGCAGGATCCTAAACAACAGTAAAGAAAATATAAGACAAGAATTCATTCCTTTTTACACGATATAACAGAATATAAAGTTTCGATCAAATTACATTTTCTTAAGTGGGTAACTAATTAATGGGCATTAAAATACTATAAAGGATTTGTAGTACTAAATTAAATATCGCAATGAAATTTCTATCATCTTTGTCGAGTACATTTTCTCTGTCCTTGGCCTAAAAGAATAGAATAAGAAAGCGTAAGTCAAGTGCGGTTTCATCAGTAAGGAAAATAAAACGCCGATTGAAGAAACTCTCCTCTTTTCATGATTGGATGAAATGAAAAACCATTTTTGTACCGAAACCGAAATGGATATTCCTAGTATTTTTATCTTCCCCGATCCTATTTTTGTTTTCGTATTCTAAAAAATCAAGTTGACTTTTGTTTTCTTATTCTTGTTTCATAGTCCTGTCGAGTGTCATCGAAAAAGCTTTCGAGCAAAATGAACGTAATTGATTGTGATATTGAAATAAGTACTACATAGATAACATATAGATAAAACCAATAATCACCAATAAGGTGAAGACTAGAGCAGATGTTAAAGCACTGAACTGAACAATTAAAAGGGAAGGAATGTTAGGGGACGTAGGAGAGGCAATGACGTGATCCCTCATAATTCTCTCCTTTTTTGTTGCTGTCATTGTGACGTAGAGTAACAGCATTTCTTTGATGATAACATGACGTAACTTTACAATATTGGAAGAGTTACTGAAAATACGAAATAAATGCAAATTCTTCTTACTTTATGGAAATTAATATTATCTGCGGGAGAACATTAAAATGTAAAAAATACTTAAAAGGAAAATTATGTCCAAAAATCATAGAAGTAATGAAATTTAGTAAAAACGAAAATGCATTTTTCATAAAGATAGCAAATAAACAAAAACAACGCTTGGAATCGTCAATCCTGTTTGAACGAATATCGAATTTTGCTGGGATTATCTTTCGGGGTTGCCTAACTCTTGCATATTTTTTCATTTATTTCATTTAATAGCAGCAAACTTTTGCATGTTTTTATTAAAATTTAGTTTCCTGGTTTGTTTTTTTTAACTTTTGCTTGAATATATAAACTTGTAATTGCCTCAAAAATCTGCAATATTTTGTACTTAATTTCAGTGAAAATTGCATCTCAAAATGCATTTGATTTTTAATTATATTTTTTTGCTAATACAATAAGGTGCTTGTTAAGATAGCTTTCTGTCTCTATAAAAACATAAAGAATTTGAGGAAGATTTATTTCACATAAAACTGAGGTGCTTCAATATAAACAGAAAATAATGAACTAGCAACAAATATAATAAAACATGACAGAAAAAAACGATCAACGACTTTAGCTGCTTTTCTCCATTCTGCTCTGTATTCCGCTTCTCCTTCCTCCCATCTAATTTTATCAACAACTTTTTCCAAACCCTCTACTATTTTTCTGCTGCTCGCGTTTTCCATAAATGGACGCTCGGTGTAATATTTAACGCCTGGGCTTTGTTTAGACATGGTATCTCCATTCTCCCTGGTTTGTCTTAACACCTCGACAGGACAAATATTGTAATCACTAGATTGTCCTAAATAAGTAGTGTTACCCATAGTAACCACACTCTTGTATATGTGAGATCTTTTATGTCTAGTTTTCCAAACTGATTTGATGTGAGATGTGGGCCCAACCCACATTAACTTTGCCAACCATTTGTTAATAACAATGCGGATGAACCACGAAATATCTTCGGGGCAAGGACCCCTGTAATAAGTGAATGTTATTACGATTGAACTTGTAAGAAGTGTTAAGGCAGACAATAACAACACAGAGGTAAAGAATCTTGAGGCCAGTGGTATAGCATCGGAGGTAGGTGGGATACTTTCAGATATGGTAAGCAAGAATACCATCATTGCTAATAGATTGGTTATTCCTAATCCAATTCGTTCGCCACATTCAGGAGGCAAAACATAACAGAGAGCAGCAAGGGCCGCTATTAGTATCCCTGGCCATATAACGTTCATTAAGTAAAATTTGGTTCTTCTAGTTATGTTAATGTAATAAACTAGATAAGGGTACGGGATTCTGGGAGAGGTGGGATAATAGGCTTCTTGTCGTACACCTGGTACTGAATTAAGAACAAATTCTCCATTTGGTAAATAATTCGCAATGTCTCCTCCTTCACTTCTTTGTAAACTCAAGTTGACCTTTAACCCATCAAATGTCCACAAGCCAAAGTGCAGAGGACAAGACTGTGAATCAAATGGAAAATATTTTATGTTAACAGTACATTCGCTTTTCAATACCATGGGACAAAGCCAAGAAACATTTCCATCGTGTCTTACATTGACATTGGTTTTCATGGAGTAATCGAGGAGGCCACGGCCATTACCAGCAGCACTAAAATAAAAAAAAATAGAGATTTTTGGTTTCTAAAGAAAACTGGAAGCAGTATCTAGCGCTTTTTCACCAACAGAGAAAAAAAATTGACTTGTGATATTCTCCAGTAAGCAAAAATACATATACGTTGACTACATAAAAAATCACCTGTATCATGCTACCATTATCATCACAATCGCAATTAATGCTGATGCTTCAAATACATGTACCTTTGTTGCTTCTATTACTATTATTACTACTACTGATACTGTTGTTAAGGCCCCTACATTTGTGAATTCTATTAGAGAATGCAAGGAAAGGTCTCCTCTTCTTTGTACAAGAGTACAAAATAAAGAAGTCCCTCACTCTGTAAATTTGGATAATCATTTATTATTTTAATTTTTCCTTTCCTGTTACACCGAAAGAGTTTCCTTATATTGAAGCAAATTTTAAAAAAAGCAATGGAAAGAAAAGCGCAGCAAAGGGAAAAGCATAATGTGATAAAAGATAATATTTTTAACTGCTATGATTTAAGCACCAGTTTTAGGAAGTTTATTTTCTAATTTTGGTTACAAATTTCCAATTTTTTGGTGAGCAGAGTACTGATAACCGTCGAGGAAAATAATAGGTTTTGTCAATAAAAGATGGTGCTGTATCATGCACACAATCAATCCCAAATTTAACAACATTAGAACACGTACCAGAGGACATTTCTGACTTTCTGCTTCTTTTGTGTTTTTAAAACTTGTTAAAAAATATAAAAATTAAAAAAAACAAAAGTGCATACACCTAAAAATACAAAACCATAAATGTAATGAAAATCATGAAAATAAATCCGATATAAAAATGTTTAATTCCTTATTTTATCTTACTGTAAATGGGTTGTTAGAGCGACAAACTCAAGGAACCTTGCTTTCATTTTTAAGAGTACAATAATCTTAAAATTAATATTGACACCTAATAATTTTGTATATAAAATTAACCATAATCGTTTTGACATTCTATTATAAAGAAAAAGGAGTAATTATATTAATCTACTAATTGTTCGCTCCTCCTTATCACTTCCTAAATTGTTGATATAAACTGTAGATGAGTAATATGTTTTTGAGATTTTTTAAAGTTAGGACAGGAACAATGTTTCAAGAACTGATTGAAATTTTGATAGACGAATGTTTAGTAATTATCTCTTCATAACAGTCTGTCATATTTTCCTTAATTTCTATAAGTAACATTTATTTCAGCTTTCCAGCAGTGGACAAAATTGAATCTTTCTCCTATACAGCAGGATATTCCATAACCCTACCTTGATGAGTTGGATTGTTGAGGAAATATTCTACTGTTTATTAATCAATTCTATCAACAAGTGATTAAAATGTTAGTAAACAGCATGGCTTAATTATAAACTAACTTTTATTCACAAAAAAATTGTGGGTTATTTAAAATTTCAAAGTAAGTTTCAGTATGAGAATGGAAACAGCGCAGTCAATTTCATTATGAAAACCTATATTGAAAACAAAATTCTAATATTAACACTGTCGTTATTTATATATTACATATATTATTTATATATTATATATATTATTTATATATTATATATATTATTTATATATTATATATATTATTTATATATTATATATATTATTTATATATTATACATTAACACTCCTTTTAATCGCTGCCATTATTTCTGTCGTCCCTCTCAACTTACCCCAGACACGTCAACCTTATCTTTTTATCAAACACATGATCAACAGATTCAAGAGTATTGGTAGGAAATGTAATGAGAAATTTGCTCAAAAAAAAATATTTTATTTTGAAATTTTTATATCAGAGAATTTTTTATATGATCACTAAACGTTTGTAGAGGGAGTAGCACACAACATGAGGTGTTTTCTGGTATAAATTTTGAATGTTTATATTTGGAAGGAATTCAATTCAAGACAAGTGATAAAAAAATGATAGATCCTAAACTAAACAGTTAATATTCAAATTTAGTAAACTAGTTTTGAATATCATTTCAAATCGAAACAAAGCCAGACGAATGGTTTGATGGAACTAAGTGTGAAAACTGGAAATTTACAAAAATAATACAAAAAGTGAAATTTTCATAAGTAGAAAAAGTTACAGATTCCTTAACTTTTTATAGAACGGTATCAATTTCATCAAGCTTCTTTTTTTTGTGGGTGACTATAAATAAAAAATCTTTTCACCCAACAAAGTAACTGATCAAAACCACGGAGATACACTATTGAAATAACTTTTGTACTTTGCAGAGTCAATCTTTTTTGTCATTGATTGTTTAAGTTTACGGAAGTTCACTGATTGAGACTGAGATCCCCTCTTTGTCCCATTTAACTACATGGGTTTACATTCTGATGTCTATTCTCTGTTTTCTTTTCCATTAAAAGGTCATACATATAGTAGTGTCATAGATGGGTGTCATACAAAGGTCAAAGGTGTGGTCATACAAAGGTCAAAGGTGTCCTACAAATGTCGTAATATTGGAATACTTAGCTCAACTCCTTCTGCTACCTTGATTCCTTCTTACTATGCTATTATTGTCCTTTTTGTATCTACTATTGTTTTATTTCAAATAAATCTATGTCTCCATTTCATACAATTTGGTATTATTTCAGAGTGAATTTGGAACCATTTTCTCCATGAAATATGACATTAAGCTGTTTTCTTAATTACATGTAAGTTAAACTTTGTTTGTGCTTTATTATTATTTGTCATATCATATGGAAAGAGTCTAAATGTCACGATTAACTTGAAAAGGACACAATAAAAAAAAAGCCTCCTTGTTCAATAAATGGGGTTGAAAATGTTGTTAGCTAGTCATTGTGTTATCACTCTAATTAAAAAAACAAAGCAAATTAACAGAGATTACCTTATACCAACGGTATCAGCTAATTGAAGTTTAGTTTAACTATACAAAGCTTTACTGAATACATTTTAATATATTGTCTCTCGTTTTGTTGACGTCACTATTTTTAATAATGTTTCTTGGATCGTCCAACAGATATTTTCCAATGGGTCCATTTTAACAAGTCAGTCTGCGAAGCATTCCTAATTAAGAGTCCTTATTTTCAAATCAGTTCATCAATCGGAAGCGTATTAAACCAAAGGTTTATCAAGAGAAAGAGAATAGTAACATTGCAGCACATATATCAAAACTGTCAAATAATTTATTAAGAAAATGATCAATAAACCAACCTATTATATAATACGAGATCAGGAACCCAAATATCATTGGGTGAAAAATTAACACTTTCAATCTCGCTGTAGTTTGAAGGATCCCATGCAAGAAAGGCATCTGTCCAATACTAGGGTAAAAAAAACACCACTGCATCAAAATCATAAAAAAATATGATGTCACAATTTTAAATGTTTTCTTAATTCCTTATAATTTTGTTTCCTCTATCCGACATAAAAGAACCTCTCTCAGGGCACAATTCTATAATTTTATCACTTAATCCTAAATTAACCGTAATATTGTTGCGACATATATTTGCCAGCTAGAACATCCAATTTGAATCTTACGATCTTAATCTAACGTTATCTTTCCAGTCTGATTGGCTATGAGATTTTTGGAACCTTTGACACTTTTTCACATTGTCGGAATGTCTCCTCTCTGTCACCTTTTGAGAAGTACTTAAATGGTCAGTGTAGTCAAGAGTTTTCTTCTCTTGTATCATTTATAACGACTGTCAATCGTGTTAGTTGTTTTTCAATAAAGCCTCACCCATTTTTTGTCGAGATTTCTAAGTGTAGGACTTTCACTTGGGTTATGAATTTCTTCCTTCGCATTGCTACTCTCTTGAATTCTCTTCTTTCTTCTTACTTTACTTTTGACTAAAATGAATTGTATTTGTGTCAGGGTTTGATATAAGATAAATATGTTACAACTAGGTTGTTTATTGAATCTATTTGCTTTATTTACGTACTCTTTTTCTAAAGATCTAAACTTTGCAATAGGTTAAGGGTCTTGGTATGAACAAATCAGTTTTAGGTATTTTTTCCCTTTGAATATGTTTGTCATAAATGGTTACATACCTTTATATTTCACATGCGTTTATCAGCTCACTCATCCATTTGTTCTTCTATGTTTCATTTTTCTTGATCATGGCTCCTTTTGCATTTAATTTAAACAGATTGATCTTCGTACAAAGAATCAAAACATATGCAATACTTCAATATTCGATGTCAGCATGTTCATGATAAAATGTTTCTTGGTTTTCTTACATCATATCTTGTTCCATTCACTTTTACAATACATAACAACCTTGAAGTGGTTTCGATTCAATATTTTCAAGGTTTTTGAGGTTTGAAAGGGGTGCGATGGTAAATAATAGTGAAGCATTTAGACCAAATAATCTATCTTGTTAGCTATCACAAAAATTTTTGTTTTTTCAAATAAAATATATTTAGATTAAAGAATCATTTATATACAATATTAATTCATATTATTGTACCTATCTGTTTTTTTCTGATATTCTTTTAAATTTCAGGGCTTTTTTTAGTTATTTACGATTTTACATTAATGCGTGAAATAAAATGTGAAAATTTCTCCATGTTGGACAAAAAAAGAGTCAAAAAAGCCATGTGTATGGAGTCTTTATACTCTCTTGTTCACACATATGATTGTTTCAGGTATTTTTAGTCGGAAGATTGGAATCACATAACTGTTTTTAAAAAATATTATTGGCGATGACGTTTTTTTACTTTTTATGATTTTCAATCCTTCAAATCCAAATTCTCTTAATGGTCTATATCAATAATTTGTTATTGACTTTTTGTTCCAGATAAATTATTTTAACTGTATAAAAAAGTTAATATTTCCTATCTAATTTTTGTTTCATTCTTTTTACGGCATTACTTTTTAAGGTGACTTGACTTTCCAGAACCAGGTATAAAAACCAAAAATATACCAATACTAACAGATTGCACTATTACAATAGATAGAGAAAAGTAAGGATCACTAGATATTGTCTTACTTTTTAGCCAAATTTGAAACAAAAAAAAATCCAGGTAGACCTAGATGGGCTGTATCGGAATGTATTTCCTGCGAAGTGGATCCATCGCCAGGTGTAACTGTACCAAGTTATGTTTACACTTAAATTATTATTATTATTATTATTATTATTATTATCATTATCAAATATTTATACAGGATAATACAGTCAGTTGTATAATATATCAAAATATTTACACTGTTTTCAAGAGTAGTCCTGTAAAACAAAAAGATCAATAAGTAAGTTTTAAGATAAATAGTTGAAAAGTAAAAATTAGTGTTCTAATTATAAATTTACAAAACAAATATAAATAAATATAAGTTGAAGATATCACATGAGCTGCATCGATCAGATAGCTGGCTAATAGGATCTTCTCAATTAAAGTTTATTTAGTAAAATTTTAAATTTTGANATTATCAAATATTTATACAGGATAATACAGTCAGTTGTACAATATATCAAAATATTTACACTGTTTTCAAGAGTAGTCCTGTAAAACAAAAAGATCAATAAGTAAGTTTTAAGATAAATAGTTGAAAAGTAAAAATTAGTGTTCTAATTATAAATTTACAAAACAAATATAAATAAATATAAGTTGAAGATATCACATGAGCTGCATCGATCAGATAGCTGGCTAATAGGATCTTCTCAATTAAAGTTTATTTAGTAAAATTTTAAATTTTGAAGGACTTCTTTCAATTCGAAGTTCTCTTGGCAAATTATTGAAAGTCAGTGCTCCCTGAAAGTAGAAGGATGAGCGAGCAGCCTCAAGCTTTACTTTTGGAATTCGTGTCATTTTCCCATTGTTTCGTGTGTTTGTTTTTGATCCGAGAGTTTCGAAATATACATACATCATGAGCAACCTATTCCAAAACGGACATACCTGGTGGAACCTAATTGTCTATGTACCACTGATTATACACATAACCGGATAAAGGTAGATGTTAGTGAGACACTAAATTCATCCAGATTACTTGAAGTCTAAGGATCAGTTGAAAACATTAACAGTGGCAGTGTAAAAATGAAACACTTGTATGGCTATAAAATGTTGCTTAAAATCCAATTTTACATGACTTTAGTTTTTGTCTGTTGTTTTTGTTTGCAATGCCATTAGAATCTAGATTTGACTTTTTTTTTTATCTTAACTTGCTTACCTTTCTGATAAAGATGTCAAAATAATAAATTTTTTTACTTTTACAACTAAAGAGTTACTAATTGTTGATGAAGTTGATGAATAAACGCTCTTCTCCAAAATTTGTTGATTTAAATTCTGCCTTTGAAAGACAGAGATGTTTGCTCTTTGCTCTTAAGGAAAGTAGAGATTAAAAGAAACATCTGGAGAAATATATCAATGATAATGATGATGATTATCATGATGATGATTATGATGAAACTAATGGAAGAAAAATGCAACGATTGGATTTTTTAATAGATAAAAACCTAAGCTGATATAACAAATAACAAGGTTTACAATAAGCATACAATTCTAATCCAAGTGCTTGTTGTTAAGACTTGATTCTTTTCATCCTAAAAGAGAAAAACATAAATACTGTTATTAAGCAAAGAAACTTGTACCACAGGAAATGTAAATTTTATGATGCTATCCTTCATAATATACCCCTATTGGAAATTCTGTTCTCAAGATGAAAAATAATCATACTACGTGACCTCTTCCTCTGAAGTAATTTTTAATATTCTATGCATTATCAGCTTACTTTCAGTCTATTTTGAATAAGAGTCGGCCTGATCATTTGCACCAGTTAACAAGAGAAGGGGATTAAATTGTGTGATTTCAGCTACAAGGTGAGGTATACACTAATCCCTGTTATGAACTAACGGTGCTTGAAGCAATTGTAGATTATATCGCAGTGCGAATAGTACCATAGCCAGACATTCACAAGTGCTGATTACTTTTCCAATATAATTGTTTTACGCCTGTATTAGTAGTTACAAGGAAATTATTTCCGCATTGATCTTGAAGACGAGACAGTGATTATTTCTACTTTGACTGGATTTGTTTTATCCTCTGCCAGATAATATTAAATTGTGAGATTAAAATTGAACGTTGAAAGGTTGTGAAGCAGTGACATGTCATAATTAATATTGTCTAGTGTCACTTCTACTGTCACTTGTAATGTCACTTCTAGTGACTTCGCTAGAAATATTATTCTTTGATTTTTGGAGCAATTTAAGATATGCATAGATTTACTTTTTAACTCGGTCAGGCTTATATTTGTGATGAAGTGAGATGTTCAACAAGAGGGAAAGGGGTGGCATACACAAGTAATAGATTTGGATGCAAAGTGGTCTGGTTAAGAAAGTAGCATCGATTGTTCTTGTAGTAGAGAATGTGCTTATGATTCCTATAAAAATTAATTCGAACCCAGTTCGGTACACAAATATGTTTTTACTTCTCTACAGTTCCGAATCATTTATTTCAAAGCTATTTTCACAATTTTCCTTGCACCCTTGTTTGCTGGGGCCAGCTGTTTTCGCCGTAGAAAGTAAATCACCATTTCATGGGAGACCTATTTCTATTTGAGTTTTTTAGATGACCCAAGATAGAAACCTGGACTAGACAAACTTTGGACTTAACGGAAGGATAAGGTTTCAAAATCATCTCGTTCAAAATGCAGCTTCAAATTGAGACTACATTGATGTAAAGAAGAAAAAGAGTTGGACCAAGAGAAGAATACTGAGAAATGATAAAGTTAATTTAATACTTATTTGATGTAATTTGATCCAGTGTGACACACATTTTACAATCCAAGAGAAAGAACTGAATGATACCAAGAATCATTCCACAATTACTACAACCACCAATGAAGAGACCTAGCTTAAGCAAGAATTCTACCAGTGGATTCCTGTGCAGTCATTCCATTACAGGAAGAAGGATTATAGTTCACGTGTTGCTGAGATTGGATGAATCACCAATATTCTTGACGGCGGAAACAACATTAAATCTTTCTAGAATGGTGTAAATTAAGACTTATCAAGACTTATACCGGAGCCGGATTTAAACTAGGTGCTTAGGGTTGATAAAGACCATAAATGACATTTCCAACCATCCTTGGATTTATGTTGGCTGAGCCCAAAGTCTGATTAGTTTAGAATTTGGGGGAAACAATCTTGGAATAATATTAGCCTTTCCCTCGATAAGATAGAAAACCACACACCATCGGGGAGTGGAGAACTAATGACATGATAATAATATTGAATGTATTTGAATGTAGAATATGACTAAAGCCCTGTAACAATGAGTGAATGGCATCCTATGAAACCCCTGCTTTTAGGAGATAATAATAATAATAATAATAACAATAATAATGGCATAGCATAACTTTTAGGGAAACAGGAAACCATTAAATTGCCCTTTGTACTGCCGTAAATATATTTCTTTTTATATCGCAGGATTTTTTATTTTAGTCAATGGTTTCCCTTTAATTTTAGCTTTAAATATTTAAAAACACACAAGCAAGCCTTGCCTCTCTTTTATGTTCCACAGGGCATGGTCGTCAAAAAGTTTTGACCACGCCCTGAGACTACTACTTGGAGGCCAGTTAAATTAACAAGCTTCCATAGGGATAGACAACTGTTACAGTGTTACCATGAAAACTAAAGTCTTAAATTATGTGTGTGTTAAGGTTAGGTTTAAGGTTGAGGGGAAGAGGCAGCCTTAATTTCAAAATTTACTTTTTTATGCAGCTACGATAATACAAGAAAGAAAGAAAGAAAAACAATTAAGAAAAAACACGTAAATGTATTGAATTATCATATAAATTAATTTCCTTGTAACAGATGAAATAACAATGGACAATACTAGGCAAAATATTTCTTTTTTTTCTTTTAATTGTTTTGCTGATTATTGTTATTACACCAATAAACAATAATTATTACAGCTGTACTAATTATTATTTAAGTCATTTTTATTAAAGCTGTACTTACGAGATCAACAAGTGCTCGAATGGCAATGTCAAAATGCACCTGCACGGTGTCTTTGAAGTTTATTACAGGCCGTACACTTCGGATGTACTTCCTTGTTAAAGCAATCTTTAAGTCACGTTCATCCTTGATTTCATCAGCTGAAATCAAAATTCAAATTCCATTTAAGAAAACATGAAAAAATCAAAGTCAGGGTCAAAAGCTACAGTGGAATGAAACTGATCAGACTTTTCAATAAAGCTAAGACTCTAATGACATGCCACCACAAAATGTGGCTGGCTGCTGGTAATCCTTGAGATGTTCCTTTTATACCCAAGACATTCGTTTAATGTACAATGTCTTAAACGAGACTCCAGCTATAAAACAAAAATAATGATCAAGATAAGAATAGCATAATAACAAAGTACAACATGAAATGGATAGTAGACAATGATTAGTTAACAGAGTCTGGTTGTAACGTGTTGGTAAATAATCCTTCTGGTGATGATGTGCTATTGACTTGAATGTCTCTTGTTTGCTCCTTACTGTCAGCTAATGTTCTCTGTTATCATATTGGCATGATAAGGTCTGATTTTGTTCCCAAAGTATAGTATGTTTTCATGACTGCATTTACTCTTGTCATTTACTTGCTAACATTTCTATAAAAGTTCCTGATTCCTCTTTCTTGGTAACCAATCCTTGTCTTTGCTATCCCTAACACTTACTAGAATGTACACACAGGCACGTTCACTTTCTATTTCACAGTGGCTGGGGTCGCACAGTGCCCTTCAAAAGGAACTTGTGAGGAATTTCTTGGCCGGATGCACTTTGTCACATCAACTAATGTTTTGATTCCTTTATTTCAAATTTCGCAGCTTGCTCTAACTTAGAGACTCTACTCTCGAATGTCTTATTGCAAAAACAATGATCAGATTAATTTTTTTATGTCTAAAATAACAAAAATATCAAACTTTTGCTGATATAATTTCAAATACAAAAAGACCTCAGAATCCTATAGCAGAAGCAACAAATTTTTTAGTTTCATGCCACAAAATTCCTTCTTACTTTTTCTACAATTGCCCATTTTACCCATTTTACCCTATAACTAAAATGAATTTTATAAAAATTAAATATAATTTTAATCTATATTGGATTCCATGTGGCATAGATGCATTGTAATTTGAGCAAATCAATAATTCTGAATCACTGATTTGTGAGCCATTAAATATTCCATTAAAAAACTGAAAAATTTGAGCTTTGAAAACACAAGTTTTGAATATTTTGCATGAAATAGCAATCATTGTTAGGTTGATAATATAATATAATATAATATAATATAATATAATATAATATAATATAATATAATATAATATAATATAATATAATATAATATAATATAATATAATATAATATAATATAATATAATATAATATAATATAATATAATATAATATAATATAATATAATATAATATAATATAATATAATATAATATAATATAATATAATATAATATAATATAATATAATATAATATAATATAATATAATATAATATAATATAATATAATATAATATAATATAATATAATATAATATAATATAATATAATATAATATAATATAATATAATATAATATAATATAATATAATATAATATAATATAATATAATATAATATAATATAATATAATATAATATAATATAATATAATATAATATAATATAATATAATATAATATAATATAATATAATATAGTATAATATAATATAATATAATATAATATAATATAATATAATATTGTTGTGTGTTACATCGAAACATGTATGGATTAACATTTTGATTTTCATTTTTTTGTAATATATTTATATTACACAGTAAAATTTAGGAGCACTTCAATGACGGACTACCTGATCAAATGTTTTATTGGAGTATTGAAATTTTTAAAAGGTTTTTGGCAATAACTGCGTCTACGTAATAAGTTTCCAAACTGAAATTTTATCCAGCAAGCATGACAACAATTTTTATTTCTATCTGCATTGAAGTGACGGGTTTCAAAAAACTGTAATTTTAGGAGCTCGCATTTCAATATTTAATTTGAAGTCAAGTGGAAGACAAAATTAATGGTACACATCGTTAAAAAATTATTCTCATTTTCACTTGGTATCTTGGTCAGAATTGGTTCAATGGTAAAGGTTTAAAAACTTTTTACCACCTCAAAATGCTTTTCTACAAACCAGATTTATACGACAATCTATCAAAACAAGCGCCCTAAATAAAGTATAAATTTGATAGCAAACAGTGTAATATTGCTTTTGTTAAAGACTCGAAATTTGTACGAAAACGTAAGCATTTTAGTTAAAGATTATGCAATTTTAGTAACAAATATAAGGAGTAACCTTTATACAGGCTAGCAGTTTACGTAAAGTGCTGGCTGATTATCCAAGTTAATTTTAAACGTATGTCAGATTTATTTTGGTTAGAAACCTTTTTCACTGCCACTCATCAAGGACAGGATTCCAGAAAGACAAATGGCAAATAAAGTAGTATTACGTCAGTAAGAAAAACAAAGAAAGGATAAAGAGAGTTGGTCTTCCTTTTTTGATTGACTGTGGTAATAGATGAAGTGCAATGCACCTTAGGGTCTACCAAATACTCTAAACTCTTTGACCTGGAAATTGGCCGCTTTTTCTTAAGATTTATGGGTAGAATAAAGCAGCGTGTGTCTACTTTGCACATGCATATATAATCGATAAATCTTGTTAATCCAAGATGGTTGTGCGAAACCATTTGCTAAGTTGTTACTTAGGATTCGGATATAACATTGTACCAGTGGTTGAACTGTGAATGCTGGTCACATTCCAGATTAAACAGTTCGTAAGCCTTCGAATTAAAACATTCCAACTGTGAAATTGGAAGCAGGTTTGTAAAGACTGCAAACTATTTTGATGTTCGAACTTAGATAAATCAAGTTTCTTTTACATAATTTAAATCAATTCTTACCGGACCTCTGAGCCCTTTACAAACTGTGATTAACTTTTAAATATGCCAGCTTAATATAAAAGTTGTGTTTAAAAGAACATCTAATAACTAACTAACCAGCTAACAACCAAACCAGTAAATTAATTAACTAACTAAATCACTAAATAAATAAATAAATCAATAAACAAATGAACGATGTTAGTTTTCTGTAATCGAACAAAAAGATGATTGTCTTACAAAATGAGTTTTTATTCGTGGAGAAAGAAAATGTAATTTGACGTCAACTCAAGTTTTAAAGTCTCCAAGTTGACAGGAGTTCCACTTATTGGTGAAGGCATGGCTCCAAGTAGGAAAATAAAGTGGGTAGTTTAATTAAAACTTCCTCTATTTTAAGAGGGGAATACTCTAGCTTTATATACATTTCCCAAAAATATAGTCTAAATATATTTTGTAGCGAAAAAAAAATATCGAAAAGAGCAACTTTAGAATAAACTGACACCTAAATATAAATGCATGATTATTATTTGTGACGTTAACTTTTATTTTAAATTTTGCGTTGATTTACCAGGGGTACTAAAAATTCATTTCTGTAATGGTTTACCAATTCCAGGAACTAATTACCCTTACATAATACGTTAGAAAAAAACGAAAAAAATAACTTTGACATTTTAGAAGCCAACAAAATATATAGAGATTTCAAATACCTTGATTGCCTGGTAGAACAGAAAAATATATCAAGAAATATATCGTAATACAACTGTGTATGTTTAGACAATGAACCATTTCTTGGTGAGTAAGATGCCAAGTTTCTATAAAAGTAAAGTGAAATGAAAACATCAATAAAGTTTAATAAACAAAGACAATATAAAGATAATATATACCCTATTCCCCCGCATATAAGCCCATGGGCTTTTAAGCGAATTTTTTAAGATTTTGAATTGAACTGAAAAACGCTCTCGTATATAAGCCCATGGGCTTATAAATTTTTGACCCAAAATCAGCAAGTGGGGATAAAAAAATGACATATTTCAATATATTTTTTTCTTTAATCATTCTAATGCACTAATGGTGCTTTTACAGTACTATAAACTTAGTCAATTTCAATGTCTGTGTCTTCTGAACATTCGTCCGAATCGACTTCACTTTCGTAATCTTGTTCTGTATCCTCTTCGTTGCTTAATTGTTCTTCATCGATTGTTGGTTGCTCCACATCGATTGTTGGTTGTTCTAGTAACTCCTCTTCTGTTGCCAACATTATTTCTTCCACTTCAAGAATAAGGCTCAATGGAACAGCTCGATTCGTTATCGTTTCTTTTAAACGAGAGTGTAAAACATCTAAATTACCATTCCATTCAATATAACCACATTGTTTGAAGCCAGTAACGATCATTTCACTCGTAACCTCCTTCCATGCTTCTTGAGGCCACTTTCCCACCATTTCATAAGACGCTCTTCTCCTCTTTCCCGTCCTTGTATACTCCACTTCACCGCAATTCATCCAGTCGGCCCA